>PVHX01014943.1:28331-48538 GCA_004024805.1 Geosciurus inauris | reverse complement strand
TTTTTTTTATATGTTTATTTTTTAGTTGTAGGTGACAGAATATCTTTATTTTATTTTTATGTGGTGCTGAGGATCGAACCCAGTGCCTTACACGTGCTAGGTGAGCACACTACCACTGCGCCATAATCCCTGCCCCTGGTAAGCTTTCTTTAAAGGTCCAGATGGTAAATATTTTTGGCTTTGTGGGTGATGTGCCACATTGTTTACTTGACTGTTTTTACCCTTTTAAAAACATGAAAATTATTCTTGGCTTAAGAGTTTTACAGAAATAGGACAGTACTTTGCTAACCCCTCTCCTAGGTCAACTCCATGTATTGACTGTTCTCACGTTACCTTGTTTAACCAGATACCTCACCACTGTACACTTTGCACATACAGCTGGATCTGCTTCCTCTCCTTTTATCAAAAGCTGTTTCAAAGGAACATTCAGAATTTAGTGTTCTTGAAGCCTTTTCCTATGGCTCCAACTTGAATTAATTTCTTTCTTAATGACAGTCTTGTTATTTGTAATTTGGATTGTACAGTTGAACAGAACCACAGAAATTTTTTTAAGTATTTTTTAGTTATAGATGGACTCAACATCTTTATTTTGTTTACTTATTTTTATGTGGTGCTGAGGATCAAACCCAGTTCCTCATGTGCAAGGCAAGCACTCTACTACTGAGCCACAACCCCAGCCCCACAGAAAATTTTAATGGGAAACTAATTCATTTCTTCCTCTAACATGGATCCATTTATGTACTGAGTGCTGTTGGGAGGAAGTCAGATAATTGCCTTCAGGTAAATCAGATTCTGGAAAAGAATCAGTCTGTGGTTGATGTTTAATTTTAAAACTTATGTTGTAAGTTAGACTACTGGGTATGTAGCTTAGTGGAAAAGCACATGCCTACCATGTGTGAAGCCCTAGGTTCCATCCCCAGCACAACAAAAAAGTATAATTTATATTGCTATAATTACTTATAAGATGCTTTAAAGCAGAAACAGTGTTTCCAAAGCCCAGCGCACAAATGAGGCTATATTGTGCTGCAACTCTGTGCCAAGGGGCTGTTTTCATTAAAGAGGGTCAATGAAATTAAGAATGGGTTCTCTCAGGTAAGTTAATTTTCTGTTTGTTTTATGATATTCTAGAAATACTCCCTGTGCTGTTTTAAGATCTTAAACTTGAGTCTCTTTAAACTTTAATAGCTCACCATAAAGACTATTAATTCATGCCAATGTATAATGTATGCCAGTGCAGGTATTGGTAAAGTCAACTAAATGTGTTCGCAAATATAAAAGGGATTATATTTTCTCTGTGAATGTTTATTGGGAATATATGGCACTTTTATCCTTACTGTATTTAAAGTTATTAAAAAATTATTAGTGGTCTGAAGATACAGCTCAGTTTTATTTATTTTATTTTGGTACCGGGGATTGAACTCAGAAGCATTCACCGACTGAGCCACATCCTCAACGCTATTTTGTGTTTTATGTAGAGACAGGGTCTTACTGAGTTGCTTAGCGCCTCACTGTTGCTGAGACTGGTTTTGAACTCGCAATTCTCCTGCCTCAGCTTCCCAAAGTGCTGGGATTACAGGCGTGTGCCACTCCGCCCAGCTTACAGCTCAGTTTTAGAGTAGTGCTCACCTAGCCTGTGCCAGGCCCTGTCTTCAATTCCCAGCACAGAAAAATAATAATGATGGTGGTGCTGATTAGAAACTACAGGTACATCAGTCTAAATATATTTCTCTTTGGACTGAATAGTTGGCTCAGGTCATTTAGGCCAGTTACTATACCATACATATTAAGCTACTTGGAAGTAAGCTGTTCTGATTTACTTTTTACTTTTTGTAAAACTCACCCCCACCCCCTTTTAGAAATTGGAAACATTTTGAAAATAATTAAGGACTTTAATCAATTTTCTTTAAACTTTTTTAGGCTAGTGATACAGAACGAGATGGACTAGCCCCAGAAAAGACATCCCCAGATAGAGATAAGAAAAAAGAGCAGTCAGATGTATCTGTTTCTCCTAGAACCTCAAAGCATCATTATTCAAGATCACGATCAAGGTCAAGAGAAAGAAAACGAAAATCAGGTAAGATGTAAATTTGTTGGTAAAATTAATAAATGCTCTTCTAACTGAAAATGCATAATGAAAGTATATTGGTTATTTTCTTGAGTTTTTCAATTGTGAGAGATACAAATGTTTTTGTGGGGTTTTTTTTGGTACTGGGGATTGAACTCAGGGGCACTCGAACACTGAGCCACATCCTCAGCCCTATTTTGTGTTTTATGTAGAGACAGGGTCTCACTGAGTTGCTTAGTGCCTCGCCATTGCTGAGGCTGGCTTTGAACTCGCGATTCTCCTGTCTCAGCCTCCCTAAGTGCTGGGATTACAGGCTTGAGCCACCGCGCCCGGCTGAGAGGTACAAATGTTTTAATAATTATCCAAAGGCAAAAATGTTTAAATTTGGATCACAGAAACTCCAAAATGTTTAAAATTCATTCTGGCAGACTAAGTTTTCTTTTTTGTTTATTTTGTGCCAGGGATTGAACCCAGGTGTGCTCAACCCCTGAGCAGCATCCTCAGCCTTTTTTTTTTTTTTTTTTTTTTTTAATATTTTTTAGTTACAGATGGACACAATGTCTTTATTTTATTCCTTTGTATGTGGTGCCGAGGATCGAACCCAGGGCCTCACGCATGCAAGGCAAGCGCTCTACCGCTGAGCTACAATCCCAGCCCCATCCTCAGCCTTTTTTATGTTTTATTTTGAGTTAGGTCTCCTTAAGTTTCTTGGGGCCTCAGCTTCCTGAGCTGCTGGGATTGTAGGAGCATGCCAGTGCACCTGGCAGAATAAATATATTATTTGAATTTCAATGTTTCCAGGTTTTTGCAGTGCTGAGAATGGGACTGAGTGCATTGTCTGTGATAGGCAGTCTCTGCCACTGAACTACCTTTAGCCCTATCTGAAAATATTTCTGAAGCAAGGTGTTTAATGTTTAGAGATGCTTCATATTCGTTAATTTTTTTCTATAAAAGTGAAACTAAACTAATAAGAGAAAGCATGATTTTTTTGCTATTTGAAAAGTCAGTGTTGAAAATGTGACTCAATGGTAGAATGCTGGCCAGCATTTCAAAAGAAATTTTATCATTACTATTGAAGGAAGAGGTTAAATGAGAGAATAGTCCTGAGTTTAAAAAAGTTGTAAGATGAGAGCCAGGTGTGGTGGCATATGTCCATAATTGGGATAGTGGGTAAGAAGTTAGAAGTGAGTCTAAGGTACTTGGCAAGACAGTCTTTAAAGAAGGGAGGAGGAGGAGGAGGGCTGGGGATAGTAAGACTCAAACCTGAGCCATTTATCCCTTTTGTTCACGGATAATCATCTACAAAATGTTATTTTTGTTTGTATATTTGAAACTGGTATTATAACCGTTTTGTCTTCTCACATTTTTTATTGGTGGATTATGATTGTACATAATGAGATTTGTTGTTACATATTTGTACATGCACACAATGTAACAGTATAATGTGGCCAGTATCAATCCCCAGTATTTCTCCTGTCCCTTAGTCTCTTTCCTCTACATAATGATTTTTGGGGGAGTAGGAGGTGCCAGGGATTGATCTCAGGAAACCACATCCCAAGCCCATATTTTGTATTTTATTTAGGGACACAGGGTCTCACTGAGTTGCTTAGCACCTCGCTTTTACTTAGAGTGGCTTTGAACTTTCAGTCCTCCTGCCTCAGCCTCTCTAGCTGCTTGGGATTTCAGGTCTGCACCCGACTTACATAATCATTTTTGAATGAAAATTTTTCAAAGCTAATAAAATTCTTTTGACTACTTCAGTAACATACCAAATATAATCCAACCTGTTTATTTTCTTTTATATTCTTTCAGTTTTGTTTTCTTAATTGTTTACCATATAAATTTGCTACGAACTAGAAAACTAGATGAACTACTTGGCACTTTGTTAAAATATTAAGAATTTGTGACTGAAAATGGCTGTGGTGGTACACGCCTGTAATCATGACTGCTCAGAAAGCTGAAGCAAGAGAATCACAAGTTCCAGACCAGTCTCAGCAACTGGGCAAGACCTGATCTCAATAAACAAAAGGCTGGGAATGTAGTTTGGTGGTAGAACACTTTCATACAATATGTTGGGCCCTGGGTTTGATACCCAACACTGTAAAACAAAGATATTTGTGACTGAAAGACAATGTTTGTATTCTTGGCTTAAATTTTTTATTCAGATTGTTTGATATTCTTAATATGAATAATTCTACTCCTACCATAAAAGGCACAGTTGTTGGAATATGAACAGGTAGAATCAGTTGTTAGCCAAATGAAATGGAAATTGATTGTACCAGGGATTGAACCCAGGGGCACTCGACCACTGAGCCACATCCCCAGCCCTATTTTGTGTTTTATGTAGAGACAGGGTCTCACTGAGTTGCTTAGCACCTCGCCGTTGCTGAGGCTGGCTTTGAACTCGCAATTCTCCTGTCTCAGCCTCCCTAAGTGCTGGGATTACAGGCTTGAGCCACCGCGCCCGGCTCTGGAAATTGATTTTTGATACAGCATTGGAATTGTGTTTGAGATGAAATGTTTCTGATCTTTGTTTATGTTGACTATTGTTTGTGTTCACAGATAATGAAGGAAGAAAACACAGGAGCCGGAGCAGAAGCAAAGAGGTAATTAACACTTTGTAGTGAATAGGTACTTTAAAATACTTATAAAGTATCTGGTAGAAATGTTTGTGTGACTATATGACATTGTTAAGGTAAGTACCCAAACTTGAAATTTAAAAGGTTAATTGGGTTATAAAATAAGCATGATTTGGATTCATCATTTTTCAAGAAGATAGTTGTTTATGTGAAAAGTGCCTTCAAAAACTTAACTTTATTATATTGTGAATATATTCACAATAAAATTTCATATGAAGAATATAATTGTTTTTTTTAGGTCTGTCACACAGAGCTTCCATTAATCTGAGGTCCCGAGTCTCCTTAGCCTGACAGCTGCTCAGGATTTTTACATAACAGTCATCTTTAAGTAGCAATACCCTAGATAACTGTGGGCTACTTTTTCTTCATGGAAGGTAACAAGAGTTCTCTTTTCTTTAGTAAGACTTAATGGATTTCCCTGGTAGTATTGAGTTTTGCAATACAAGTGTAAGTAAGGGACAGCTGAAAAGGTGGCAGTGACAGCAAAACTTGAGGATAAACAAAGGCATCGGCTATGTTTCAAAGGAGTTAACTTGCCCACCTGAGAAGACAGGAATGAGCCAACAAGGAAGAGCAAATGTAGCTGCAAGAAAGGGAGAAGAGTCTAATGGGGGCTGGGCAAGGGACTCCTAAAAATATGGGCAGGGACTTCACCTCTTCCCCTAATGGAAGCTCTGTTAAATTTTTAATTTAGGAGAGTTTTTGTGAAAATGACTATTTTGTGTAGCTCACATGATAACATTTCTATAATAAATCATACTCAGCGTGCTAATGCGCGAAGAGACTGAACTGAAGACGCTGCAGACTCAGATAGCAAAATAATAAGCCTACTTCATGATAAGGTAACTATTAGTCATTCAAACTCCTATTTCCCTTAAGTATCTTAAATCAGTTAAGGGTTTTAATGTTTTTGTTTTTTTTTAATTAGTACTGTTATGTTTGAAAAACTGGTTTGAAATAAACTAAAGTCTTTGGAAGTTTAAACATTTAAAACTTTTCCAGTCTGCCAGTATATGGCAAAATCAAGGAAATTTTTCTTTTCTAAGGTCATGTTATAGAGAACTGGCAATGAAACTAATTTTAAGTTTATGTCTCCAGGTCTCTTACTTTTCTGCCAAGTAGAAAATCACTGATTATTTTCAAATGTATCATCATGCATGTTCCAAAATGATTGGCAAGGTTTTTTATTTTTAATTTTTTTAACAAAAGTTAATCTCAAGTCAAAAGAAATATACTATGGTCTATTTTGGGAAACAAATAATGTATATTGGTGGAGAGGTGGTGGCCTGGACATCAGAAGAACATGGGCTCCGTGTCCCATTCAACTACTGTTTAGTTTTGTGACTTTAGATACTAGTTTAGTTATACATAAAGTACGAGGATTAAATTAGAGGATCTGTGTTTCTTTTCAGAAAAAATTAGTGATAATGAAATGCTTGGAATTTTAACATTTAAATACAAGATGGGTTTGGTAAATCTTAATGTGGGAATATGTAGAGTTCAACACTTCCTACCTTGGTATTTGTATGATAAAATGGGAAAGTTGATCATACAGTTAATTTTAGCTGACTCTGAATGCATATGTGTGCAAGTCTTCATTTTAATATGTCAGAATATGGGGAGATAATGTATTATATGATGATATAGGGACTAATTATGTTACCCTTAGTGTGACTTTAAAAATTAGAACAGGTACAAGTGGTATTTTGTACTGAGGTACATAAGATGTAGTAGAACTCAAAACCTCTTAGAATTTGTGAGATAAATTGTTTAGTCACAGTTAAGACATTGGGAGGAAAATCAAAAATTCTTTTAGAGATGATGTGACGTGCAGTATAGCTATGAAAGGGATGTGTAAATGTAATTTGAAATTGTAGAAAATCAGTGTTCACTAACATTAATTGTACTTAGCAGTCCATTTGAAATGCATTTTCTGGTGCATTTCTTTTTGTCCTTATTGTTTATTCTTTAAATTTAGTGTTCTCTGGATTTAGAGGTTAATGTATATACGTGGTCTGTTTTTGTTTTTTAGACAAACATCAGGCATTCCTCTATATCTGGTATAATGGTTTTTGATATTTCAGTTTAAAATATTGTTTTATTGTGATATGGAATATATCTTGGGGAGGAAACTTGTGTGTTTATTTTAAAAATTAGTAAAATTTTAAAAATCTGCAACATTTGGGTGATGTGAAACTAGATCATTTTTTATTTGCCACACACTCCTAAGGTTACTAATGTTGCATCACAACATTTTTGTCTACTGATACCCATACTAACTCTTTTTGTTGCACTATTTTCCTGAAAGAACCAACTTCTTCTTAAAACAGGCAAGAAGACATGAATCCAAAGACAAATCCTCTAAGAAACACAAGTCTGAGGAACATAATGACAAAGAACATTCTTCTGATAAAGGAAGAGAGCGACTAAATTCCTCTGAAAATGGTGAGGACAGACACAAACGAAAAGAAAGAAAATCATCACGAGGCAGAAGTCACTCAAGATCTAGATCCCGTGAAAGGTAAGTAGTTTTGGAATTACAAATTAGAATTTTCTGTTTAGATTTGAGTTACATAAATTTTCTCATTAACTTGTTATACAGAAAAAACCTTAATTAGGAAATTGGTTTGGGTTTGGTTTGGTTTGGTTTTGGTACCAGGATTAAACTCAGAGGTGATTGACCACTAAGCCACATCCCCAGTCCTATTTTGTGTTTTACGTAGAGACAGTGTCTCACTGAGATGCTTAGTGCCTTGCTGTTGCTAAGATTGGCTTTGAACTCCTGTCTCAGGCTCTCAAAGTGCTGGGGTTACAGGCATGTTGCCACCATACCCAGCTAGGAAATTGATATTTGTTACTAACTTTAATACCTAGAGCATATAGTCTTTTTTTTATGTAAATCCACAAAGAAGAAGGGGATGAGAAATGGCTAACACATTCAATTAGTGGATAGATTTTCTTCAGCCATTTACTGATTTTTCTTTTATGCAGTGAAAAGATTATATTGTTAAATTACGTAGGTAGTTTAGGCCAATAAAGAGTCCTTTCATATCATTGATGTAGAAGGTGTTTCAAAATCTTCTAAATTTTATTTTGTTGTGATATTGCTAAAAAATTGGAATTTCGTTTTAAGAAGCTAGTGTTTAATATACATTTTAAATCCGTGGGTAATAAGTGGGTGGCACTAGGCTAGTCAAAATGATCTTTAAGCTTTAGACTCTAAATTGTTTTAGACTTGAGTTGGGGAAGAATGCATTGAACATTGGGGTGGGGATTGAAGTCAGGCACTCCACCACTGAGCCACATCCCCAGCCCTATTCTGTGTTTTGTGTAGAGACAGGGTCTCACTGAGTTGCTTAGGGCCTCGTCCTTGCTGAGGCTGGCTTTGAACTCACTGTTCTGTCTCAGCCTCCCAAAGTGCTGGGATTACAGGCATGAACCACTGTGCCTGACACATTGAACGTTTTGACATGTTACAGCTTTTCTATTCCCTGAGACTTTGTCATACAATAATGAAGGTTATAATTCCTTCAAAAACCTCAGTAACCCTTTCTATAAATGAGAGTTTGTTACCTGTCTTGATTATCTGTAATAATGCAAAGACACAACTCTTAAGTTTGCATACTTGTATTTCAGGCGCCATCGTAGTAGAAGCAGGGAACGGAAGAAGTCTCGATCCAGGAGTAGGGAGCGGAAGAAGTCACGATCCAGAAGCAGAGAGAGGAAGAAGTCACGATCCAGAAGCAGGGAGAGAAAACGGCGTATCCGATCTCGTTCCCGCTCAAGATCAAGACACAGGCATAGGACTAGAAGCAGGAGTAGAACACGGAGTAGAAGTCGGTAGGTATTCATTCTGAATTGTAGCCACTTCATAGAATGTGTTTCTCAACCCAAGAATATTGAAATAGTTAATTTTAGGGGCTGGGATTGTGGCTCAGTGGTAAAGCGCTTGCCTTGCATGCGTGAGGCGCTGGGTTCGATCCTCAGCACCACATAAAAATAAATAAAGATATTGTGTCCATCTACAACTAAAAACAATTTAAAAAAAAAAGAAATAGTTAATTTCATTTGCAGATTACGGTAGAATTGTTCTAATCATAATCTCACCGATAAAAAAAATCTAGGGCCTGTGGATACGGTGCACGCAAAGCCCTGGGTTTGATGCCTAGTGCCACAAAAAACCACGTATCTAAATATTTAGCATTTTCAGTTTATTTTTTTATTTTTATATGGTGCTGAGGATCGAACTCAGTGCCTCACGAGTTAGGCAAGTGGTCTACCACTGAACTACAAACCCAGCCCCAGCATTTTCAGTTTCATGACATCAGCGTATATCTGATGTGCAGGTATGAATAATCTTATAATCCCATTAAAATTTGGTTTGAAAACCGAATTCCCTGGATGGACACCACAAGCTTTGTGCTTGCTAGTGATGCTCTTCTAATTAGCTGACCTAATTCTCAAAACAATCATATTGTGGGTTAAGTTTGTTCAGGTTACAGAGTTTAAGTAACTTACCCAAGAAGTCTAAAATCATACCAAATGCTAGAGCAACAAAAAGGGATGGGACTGGGGCTGGGATTGCGGCCCAGTGGTAGAGCGCTTGCCTCGCATGCGTGAGGCACTGGGTTCGATCCTCAGCACCACATAAAAATAAATAAAATAAAGATTAAAAAAAACACACACACACAGAAATTAAAAAAAAAAAAAAGGGATGGGACTTAGCTCAGTGGTAGAGCATCCTTGCGTTCAGTTCCCAGTACACTGGGTGCAGGGGGCAGGGAAGGATCATTGGTTGGCAGTGTAATTAATGGCATGGGAGGAAATTTTAATGGTATTCTATAGAGAACATTCGTTTACATGCTACAATTAACGTAATGTGCATTGTAACTTATCAATATTAATAGTACTGCTTTTTTAATTTATTGTTGAAGTAAGACTGAAATGTAGGTAAAGATAGGCTTGTATTTGGAATTTTTGCTTATCTTGTTTGTTTGTTTTGTTTTGTTTTGTTTTTGGGTACCAGGGATTGAACTGAGGGGCACTCGATCACTGAGCCACATCCTCAGCCCTATTTTGTGTTTTATTTATTTACTTATTTATTTTTTTTGTAGATGGACACAATGTCTTTATTTTATTGCTCTGTATGTGGTGCTGAGGATCGAACCCAGGGCCTCACGCATGCGAGGCAAGCACTCTACCGCTGAGCCACAATCCCAGCCCCTTGTGTTTTATTTAGAGACAGAGTATCATTGAGTTGCTTAGTACCTCACCATTGCTGAGGCTGGCTTTCAACTTGGAATTCTCCTGTCTCAACCTCCCAGAGTGCTGGGATTATAGGTGTGCACCACCTCGCCTGGCTGTGAGGCTGGATTTGAACTTTCAATCTTCTTTGTCTCAGTCTCCCAAAGTGCTGGATTACAGGTGTGCGCCATCGCGCCCAGCTTAATTTCAAACATTTTTTTTTAATTATTTTTTTTAGTTGTAAATGGACACAATGTCTTTATTTTATTGCTTTGTATGTGGTGCTGAGGATAGAACCCAGGGCCTCACGCATGCGAGGTAAGCGCTCTACCACTGAGCTATAGCCCCAGCCCCTTAATCCCAGCACTTAGGGAGGCTGAGACAGGAGAATCGCAAGTTCAAAGCCAGCCTCAGCAACGGCGAAGCACTAAGCAACTCAGACTCTGTCTGTACATAAAACACAAAATAGGGCTGGGGATGTGGCTCAGTGGTCGAGTGCCCCTGAGTCCAATCTCCAGTACCAAAAAAAACCTTAAAAGGCAGGGAGCAGTTTTGGGGATTTAGCTCAGTGGTAGAGTGCTCCTGGGTTCAGTCCCAATACAATAAAATCTGCAAACATTTGGCCTTTCTTTTCCAGTTGTGTACTTACTGACCTACAAAGTGAATAATGTACAAGACTAGTCTTTGCAGCATTAGGCGTATTCTCTGATTAAAGATCAAGCCGGGCACAGTGGCACACACCTATAATGTCAGAGGCTCAGGAGGATGGAAGGTTCAAAGTCAGCCTCAGCAGTGGCAAGGCGCTGAGCAACTCAGTCAGACCCTGTCTCTAAATAAAATACAAACTAGGGCTCGGGGAGTGGCTCCGTGGTTGAGTGCCCCTGATTCAATCCCTGCCACAAAAAAAAAAAAGGCTAGGTGTAATGATGCCAACCTATAATCCTGGCTACTCAGAAGACACAGGAGGATCACAAGTTCAAGGCCAGCCTGAGAAACTTTGACTGTCTCAAAAAATGAACAGGGTTGGAGGTGTGGCTTAGTGGTTGAATGCTTGCCTAGCATGTGCAAGGACCTGGTTTCAGTACTGCAAAACAAGAAAGAAATGGATGATGGGTTTCCAGTGTGTCCAGCTATAATATGGAGGTTAAATAAATGGGCCATATAAACAAGAAAATTGAGATAACTATGGAAGGTATGTCATTGATTTTTTTTATTATTATTATTAAATTTTTTGGTACCAGGAATTGAACCCAGGGGTTCTCAATCAGTGAGCCATATCTCCAGGCCTCCACTCCCCCCCCCCCTTTTTGTTGATACTTTAGAGACAAGGTCTCGCTGAGTTGCTTAGAGCCTAAGTTGCTGAGGCTGGCTTTGAACTCAAGATGTTATTGCCTCAGCCTCTGCTGGGCTTATTGGCATCTGTCATTGTGCCCTGTGTATTACTGACTTTTATTAAACCATGTAAACAATTCTTTTAAAAATTATTATAAGACTTGTAAAATGGACTTTATTGCAGAGATAGAAAGAAGAGAATTGAAAAACCAAGAAGATTTAGCAGAAGTTTAAGCCGGACTCCCAGTCCACCTCCCTTCAGAGGCAGAAATACAGCAATGGATGCACAAGAAGCTTTAGCTAGAAGGTATGTATGTTTTTTGTTTTTTAATTTGTTTTTCTGTCTTTAAGTAGATGCTAAATTATGTATATAAATTGAGTCTTTTAATAAATTAATCGTAAGTGCTGTGACACCTTTGTATTAGTTTTTAATTCTCACCTTAGGCATTTGCTTGTTTGTGCAACTAGGAGGGTTGAGATGTCTGCAGCCATTGTTTTTTTTTTTTTTTTTTTTTCCTCCATGATTAACTAATTTTCCCCCCCAAAATTTTGACAAATATTTGCATTTGAAAAATTTTTTTGAATCTTACATCATCTTCATGGACTGTTTAACTTTACATCTAAGATGGCTTTACCTTTACTTGCAGCTTTTCTTAAGAAAAAATAACTTGAAACAGTTCTCTCCATAGTTTTTCTGAAGGTGGTGGCAAATAATACATATTATTATAAGCTAATTTATTATATTGTAACATAGGGAGAACATAGTATTTCTTAAATTTTCTGCTGTTTCATAGAGGAGGGACCACACACAAGGCTGACTGAAGTCTGCAAAATGCTCCAAAGAACTGCCTCAAATGAGGCAAATGAATTAAGCTCCAAAACATGTTTTCAAATATTCTGAAAATTAAGTTCTTTGGATTTGAGGTTTTCTTTCTTTTTTCTTTTTCTTTTTTTCTTTTTTTTTTTTCTTTATGAAATTGAGTTTGTATTTTTTTTTTTTTTTTTTCATTATAAAAATACAGTTATCACAATGTAACCTGATGTGCTGCTGCCCTGTGAACCCAGCCTGGCAGAAACTCCAGCTGAACAGCAGCAGCAAAGGTGTGAGCTCACCCCTTCTTTATTCCATTCACATCAGTGAATGGTATTAATTCCAAACCTGCAGTAGCCTTTTTTATGGAACCAATAGTAGTCATATTTTCTTTCTGAAACTAAAATCAACATCATTAGGAAGTATTTACTCTAAAATCTAAACTAATTTATAACGATTGGTCCATTAACTCTGACAAAGTATTTTCTAAACCCTAACTTTGACTCTTAATTTACTTCTATACCATAAATCTATTGCACTTTCATTTTTGGATTTGTTAAAGTAAAGCCATTACTAGTATCTACAACTTCTTGATTCAGACTACTTAATGGTCTTTCAGGTATGACAAATTTACATGATATCACCTAATTTTAAAATGGTTTTGGAAATACTTTTCTTATCTATGAGTACATTTTTTTGTTATCCCAAATCAGAAGCTCTTATTTTAAAGGACAAAAAAATCAAGTCTACTGTTTGTTTTTCTCACATATGTACTCAGTAAAAAATACAGTTATATATCATAAACTTTCTTTCTATAATTTTCAACAATTATTAAAATACCAGTTGACTGTCACTTTTTTATTAGGCATGTGTCCACCCAAAACACCTTTTCCCTAATCCACACCTGTTCATGCCACATTAAAGAGGGTTGGTGGCATTAATTTATTACTGGTAAATTGAAGAAGCCGCCTGACGAAAAAGAGTTTCTCTTTCAGGAACTGATTATGAAGTTAATGTTAATCCTTTGCTGTATAAGAAATAAATTTGACACATATTCGTGATTTAAATGTGAAGTAGAATTTATTTTATTTTATTTTGGAATAAATTTGTATTTTTTTGCCAGTGCCTTTGCTAATGACAAATTTCTTCAGCTGCTAAAAAAAATTTCCTAATACAGCCCCCCTACCCCATTTTATTAGATGATAATAAATAGCCAGGGTTTCTGGCTTTTTAAATTTTTATTTACTTGAAAACTATAACAAAAGTATTTGAATATAAAATGCATTGTTGGAATGGTTGGATTGGACTCTACTCTAGCATTTTATCTATTCTGGTTGTCAGACCTGTCAAAGATTGAAGAATTTTTAAAATTTTAACCTTTTTTTTTTTGGTAAGAACTACATATTAAACTTCTAGTTTTTGACACTTAATTCAGTTCAAAGGTGTTTGTTGTGGCAGGTGCCAGTAATCCTACCTACTCAGGAAGTTAAGTCAAGGAGGATTATTTGAGCCCAGGAGTTGCAGGACCATCCTGGGCACCATAGTGTCATAAATAAACAAATAGTATTAAAATGTTCTTTTGAGGACTGGGGTTGTGGCTGAGTGGTAGAGCGCTTGCCTGGCATGCAGGAGGCTTTGAAAGTATTTTGTCTTTGTACATGTATAAAGGTATGTACTGATTTTATATTGAGTGTTCAAATTTGTCTTTGATAGATTGGAAAGGGCAAAGAAATTACAAGAACAACGAGAAAAGGAAATGGTTGAAAAACAAAAACAACAAGAAATAGCTGCAGGTAATTTACTATTATAGCTGTGTGGGCTTGTTCTTTGTATAAATTTTTATAACTACAGAAAAATTAATAGGAAAAAAATTCACTGCGATTCCCTACCATCCATCAATACACTGTAAACATTTGTAGTGTTTTCCCATGTAAGTTCTTTATAGGTGTGGTTGTTTTTTGTGGTTCTAGGGATTGAACAGGACCTCACTGCTTGCTAGGCACTAGCCCTACCAATAAATTACATGCCCAGTCCCTTTATGAGTGTATATTTTCATTTGGTTCATGAAGATAATTTGAAAAGTGAATAATGACTGCTCTTACTCATGTAGCCCTACAAATGTCTTCTAATTGTGAGTTTGGGAATGCAACTTATTTACGAAGGTGAATATGTAGTATATTTTACTCTTGACATAAGAGTTTCCTATACATGAAGTAAAAAAAGAATTTACTTTTTTTCTATGAAATTGAGTCTAGAAGGTATTTTTTATTGTTTTTGGCATTCCTAGTAAATAGTGCTACTTTAAAGTTTTATGTACTGCCATTTTTTTCTAATAAAATAATTATTATAAGACTTTCATAACTGGATTCCTGCAATGTTAGTAATTTAAGAATTTTTCAAGGCTGTATACTCTGGACTGGCAAAAATGGGTGATTAGAAGGGTGATTAATTAGAAGGGTAATTAATGGGTGATTAGCTCTGGATTACAGCCGGGTGCGGTGGCGCAAGCCTGTAATCCCAGCAGTTAGGGAGGCTGAGACAGGAGAATCGCGAGTTCAAAGCCAGCCTCAGCAACAGGGAGGCGCTAAGCAACTCAGTGAGACCTTGTCTCTACATAAAACATAAAATAGGGCTGGGGATGTGGCTCAGTGGTCGAGTGCCCCTGAGTTCAATACCCAGTACCCCCCAAAAAAAAGTGTGTTTCTGATTAGAAAAGACTGGCAGTGGGATTACCAGGCCTGAGGTTCAACTTTTTTAGGACATGGCCTTAGCATTGATTAGATAGGCTTAACACCTGTTACATGTTTATTATTTATTTCAAATGAGATAGCTGTAAAAATACGTAAGAAAACGTACCCATACAATTTAAATACATACTAATTATAGCTGTGAATGCCATAGTTAATTTCTGTTGAAATCATACCTTCCTATTTGTATAATTTGTTTCATCCTCTGAGAAATGTTTGATGTTTAACTACATATTAGGGATAAACAGTATGTCCATTGGTGAACGCACTGAAATGATGTTTTATAGACTTTTCCTTTTTGTTGGAAATAACCATGCCATTTTTACAGATTGAAAGTTTTTTCATGTAAATAATGTATTGATGTAAATTATAATTTTTATGTCTTAAAAACCCATACTTATATCCTCTTTAGCAGCTGCAGCTACTGGTGGTTCTGTTCTCAATGTTGCTGCCCTGTTGGCATCAGGAACGCAAGTAACTCCTCAGATAGCTATGGCAGCTCAAATGGCAGCCCTTCAGGCTAAAGCCTTGGCTGAGACTGGAATAGCTGTACCTAGCTACTATAACCCAGCAGCTGTGAATCCAATGAAATTTGCTGAACAAGAGAAAAAAAGGAAGATGCTTTGGCAAGGCAAAAAGGAAGGGGTAAGTGCCCCCCAAACCCTTTATCATTTATCCCTAATTAACATTTGCTTAAAGAAGCAAATTTATATTGAAAAATACAAGTTTGAAGCCGGGCGCGGTGGCTCAAGCCTGTAATCCCAGCACTTAGGGAGGCTGAGACAGGAGAATTGCGAGTTCAAAGCCAGCCTCAGCAACGGCGAGGTGCTAAGCAACTCAGTGAGACCCTGTCTCTACATAAAACACAAAATGGGGCTGGGGAGGTGGCTCAGTGGTCGAGTGCCCCTGAGTTCAATCCCCGGTACCAAAAAAAAAAGAAAAATACAAGTTTGAGCTTCTCTTCTGGGAGTCTCTTTGCAATAGTCCAGTTTGCAATAATTGAAACAAAAAACCTGAATGATTGAACTCAGAAGCTTTGAAAGAATAATCAGTCACTACCGTAACATTTTTTTTTAAATTTTTAGTTATACATGAACATAGTGTCTTTATTTTGTTTACTTATTTTTATGTGGTGCCGAGGATCGAACCCAGTGCCTCACACGTCCAAGGCAAGCGCTCTGCCACTGAGCCACAACCTCAGCGCCCACTACCATAACGTTTTTAAAGGGAAAATAAATGCTGCTTGATTTAGGTATTTCATTAAGATACATACAATGTATCTTACTTTGTTATATTTCTTTGCTTCATTACTCCATAAGATAAATCTTAACATACAGATTCCATTAATAGAAAGCCATAAATGATAAATGCTGTTCTTTTAAAATTATGTTGCGGGGAAAGTTAATATCCTAATAAAAGGTATTTATATTTTATGTATTCTAACATTTAGTGTTTCTTAACAGGACAAATCTCAGTCTGCTGAAATATGGGAGAAATTGAATTTTGGAAACAAGGACCAAAACGTCAAATTTAGGAAATTAATGGGTATTAAGGTAAGTTACACTTCGTATTAAGATTGACATTAACTTCTTTTTTTTTTTTTTAAACTTACAAAAACTTTAATAGCAATGGATTATTACTTCTTTTTTTTTTTAATTTATTTTTCTCAAAAGTTGCATTTTAATACATGTTATCAAACAGAAAAAAAACAAATTTTCAGAAGCTGTACACACTATTCACTGAAAACATTTGTTGAGGCAAATAGAAAAAAAAATATTAAAATCATAATTTTTCTAACTTTGCACAAAATTATAAGCAGATTACATTCTTCATATTAAACATCTTTATATGCACTTTCAATGAACAGTATATATATATATATATTTATATATTTTTTATCAACCATCTTTACTATACCCATTCCCCTTTCCTGCCCCCCACCTCCCCCATGTCGTGTCCAGTGTTTCTCTATTTCTCTTATGTTTCCCATTCCCACCTCCCTTATTCATCAGCATCCACTAATCAGAGAGACCATTCGGCATTTGGTTTTTTGGGATGACATTAACTTCTTTTCATAGTAAGATATCAACTTTAAAACTATTTCGGTAGGGGCTGGGGTCATAGTTCACTGGTAGAGCACTTGCCCAGTATGCGTGAGGCACTGGGTTTGATCCTCAGCACCACATACAAATAAATAAAATAAAGGTATTGTGTCCATCTACAACTAAATATATTTTGAAGAACTATTTCAGCAGTATGTTAGCTCCGAGTATATTCTCCTTTTCTGTTTCTCCAGATTGATTTAAATAAATAGTCCTTACTGTTTGACAATATAAATTGTTTCATTTGTTGATTATTACCGAGTTGTATCTTAGGTAAATCTTATGTGGAATTATAAGCTTCCCCCAGTAAGAAAGTATGAATTTTTTTAGAAGAATTAAAAGAATTTGCTAGGAAAATAAAATTGATTTCAGAGATATTTCACTGTGAGATGGGATCCTTTAATTTTTAAAGTTTCAAGAAAGCTTTTTAAATCTTTATCTTACGTTGTAGAAAATTGAAGTTATTACCTTTGTATTCTACTTCCCCACCACCTTTCTTTAAAACTGGCAAGCACTGCTACGTACTGCCACCTCTGCAGTACTCCTATCTCTAATTTATGCTTTACTTCTCTGTAGTATTTATACACTGTCAGACATATATTTTGATGCTTGTTTTGTTTTGATGGTACTGGGGACTGAACTGAGGGCCACTCTACCACTGAGCCATACCCACCCCCCACCCCCTGTTTTTTTGGCATGTGAGATTGAACTCAGGGGCACTCGTCCACTGAGCCACATCCCCAGGCCTATTTTGTGTTTTATGTAGAGACAGGGTCTCACTGAGTTCCTTAGCGCCTCACCTTTTCTGAGGCTGGCTTTGAACTTGCCATTCTCCTGTCTCGACCTCCCAAAGTGCTGGGATTACAGGCCTGCACCACCGCGCCCGGCTCCCAACCCCTTTTTGTGTGTGTGTTTTTTAATAGCCATTGCTAATACAAAGTTTAAATTTTGTTGGCTCCCACCATACTTTATGTTTAGAAAGAATATTTCTTTTCCCTATGTGGGTGGTTAATGAATGGATGAAAGTCAAATAATGTGTTTTGAAAATACAAGTTGACGATCACATCAAATGAGAGAATCACTTCTTATTCTTATCAAAATGCATTTTAATATCATCAAAATGCATTTTAATATTTTATATCTGCTATTTAGAGTGAAGATGAAGCTGGATGTAGCTCTGTTGATGAAGAAAGTTACAAGACTTTGAAGCAACAGGAAGAAGTATTTAGAAATCTAGATGCTCAGTATGAAATGGCAAGATCACAGACCCACACACAAAGAGGAATGGGTTTGGGTTTCACATCTTCAATGCGAGGAATGGATGCAGTTTGAAAAAAAGATCACACTTTTAAAGTTTGGGACTTTATAGACTTCTTGTTCTGATGTCAGGTCCTTGTTCACCAAACAGCTAGCATTCTAGCTTGCATGGGTGTTGCATTGACTTTAATTTATTGAAAAATACGATTTTTGTAAATATCAGATCAGTGATACTGGTGTTAGTGTTGTAATCAGGTTAAACCCACTTCCATTAAACTTGACAGGACTATAGAAAGACAATATTTTTTAGTTCATGAATTCTACTTTTCAAAAATATATTAAAGCTGCAGGTGGGATAAAATCTCATACATAGATTTTTTCGTGTCCACTGTCTTGTGTACTTTTGTACTTAACCTTGTACAGTTATTTTCATCTCTTGAAACATGAAAGAAATGTTATGTAGATGTTCTTTAGAAGATCTGACCATTTGGTACATAATCCAGCAAATAAGCTGGGTGGTGATGATAATAAAAATGGTTTTCTCAAAACTGGTGTTAATTTAAGTTATCTGGTATTCTTGTTTGGATTTATAGTTACTGTAGCATTTTGCAATTGCTATTAGAAAACACTGGCTAGAAATTCCTTTTTATAAAAAAATAGTTAATTATATGCTATAGGCAATAACATGGTGAGCAAAAAAAATGTAAAGGGAAGAGGAGCAAACAAATTTATTAAAATACTGTTTTTTTCCTACTACTATAAGGGACAAGAATTGGTGTACAGTATTTGTTAAATATTCCATGTTATTCAGGAAATAGAATAATGCATTAAAGGGATGTAAGCACTTTTATTTTAATAAAGTGCCTTATAACAAGTCATTTGTATGCCCTTTGCTCATTTTCCCTATGAAGTCTTGTCCAACATAAACTGATGTAAAATATTAGAAGACAACCTTGTCAGCTGGGTGTGATGGTGCACGCCTGTAATCCCAGCACTTTGGGAGGCTGAGACAGGAGAATCATGAGTTCAAAGCAGCTTCAGCAGTGGCAAGGCTCTAAGCAACTCAGTTGAGACCCTGTCTCTACATAAAACAAAATAGCGCTGGGGATATGGCTCAGTGGTCGAGTACCTCTGAGTACAATCCCCAGTACCAAAAAAAAAGACAACCTTGTCACTAACTTAGAACTGGGAATAAGGGGGGAAACACTTGTAGTTAGTTCATTTTCATTACAACAAAGTAATATTTTTATTTAGGAAGTTAAGATTTTTAGGAAAACTTCACAGTGTATGAAATAGCCCAGTGCAAGGAAGACTGCTTATTAAATTTTTGGCATGAGGATTAGGCTCTGAAGTGTTATGCATAGTAACCACAGGCTCACCATTGAACTATGCTTTATTTTTTTTACAAGAGTATTTCTGTAAAGTCTTAACTTTTCTCAGCACAATAATTTTTTTTTAATTTTTTTTTTTTTTTTAGTTGTAGGTGACAGAATATTTTATTTTTATGTGGTGCTGAGGATCGAACCCAGTGCCTTATGGGTGCGAGGCGAGCACGCTACCACTGCACCATAATCCCAGCCCTCAGCACAATAATTCTGTGGACAAATGGGTTTTTTTCATGCTTTAATGACCAAACAGCTTTGTGGGTAAATGACACCATTGATCTTTCTTTTGGGAGTCGTCATAAATGTTTTTCAGTTAATCTTCATCTTCTCAAATGTGTTAAGTTCATGGTTAGAGTAGGAGCACAATTCAGTCGTAAAGCACTTGCTTAGCATGTGCAAGGCCCTGGGTTTTGTACACAGATTTTTTTTTTTTTTAGTTGTAGATGGACACAATACCTTTATTTATTTATTTAA
The DNA here is from genome assembly GCA_004024805.1 of Geosciurus inauris. NCBI lineage: Eukaryota > Metazoa > Chordata > Mammalia > Rodentia > Sciuridae > Geosciurus > Geosciurus inauris. The sequence continues at coordinate 28,482 of PVHX01014943.1, read as the reverse complement.
TGTGGTGCCGAAGATCGAACCCAGTGCCTCACACATGCGAGATGAGCGCTCTACCACTGAGCCACAACCTCAGCCCCTATACCCAGATCTTTAGTGAGAAAAAATGTTCACGATCAATATTAAATATTCATGGCCACATAAAGCAGTGTGG
>PVHX01014943.1:10075-28231 GCA_004024805.1 Geosciurus inauris | reverse complement strand
TACTGAGCTCCATCTTTCCATTTTGTTTCAAGACAGTTTCCCTAAGTTTCCCAGGCCATCCTTGAACTTGGAGTACTCCTATCTCAGTCTCCCAAGTAGCTGGGATTAAAGATGTATACCACTAGATCTGATGGATTTCAAGTTAACAGCCAAATTTAACCAGTAGCAACACATTAGTGCAGGTCTTGAGGGAGGCATATAGGTGGTGATAAATTTCACAATTATGTCACCAAAAACTTCTTGGAGCTCTGGAGAAGAGCTGCTTTACTCAATTTGGGAAATAATCCATAGAGGGAGACATGCATGGTTTCATATTTTTCTCCAGGCTGTTGTACTTTTCAGTTTCAAAGCCTTGTGCTCCGTGATGGATAATGTTGGGGTTTGTACTTAAGTGCAACAAGGATGTAAATTGCTGCATAGGAGACATTTTAAAGAAGTGGCTAGGCAAGTCAAACCAGAGGGCTGTGCTAATATCTGAGACAAGCCTGGGCAACTTGGTGAGACCCTGTGTCAATATTAAGAAAAGTCCTGGGGATGCAGGCCAGTGGTAGCATGCCACTGGGCTTACTTCCAAGTATCACCACCAAAAAACCCTTTGCTTCCCAAACTGTTCCATATCTGTTCTGTATTCAAATGATTCATTATTCAACCAGTGCCAGCTTGTCTGTCACTAACTATATCTGACCATTAATGAGTTGTTGTTTTTTTTGTACCGGGGATTGAACTCAGGGGTACTAGATCGCTGAGCCACATCCCAGCCCAATTTTTTGGGTGTGTTTTGGACAGTCTCACTGAGTTGCTTAGTGCCTCGCCTTTGCGGAGGCTGGCTTGTGATCCTTCAGTCTCAGCCTCCCAAAGTGCTGGTATTACAGGCATGCGCCACCGCACACAGCTGAAATCTGTTATCTTGATTTTATCTTTTTAAATATTTGCTACATAGAAATATCAAGCTGAGCCAGGCGTGGTGGAGCATGCCTGTAATCCCAGCAGCTCAGGAGGCTGAGGCAGAAGGATTGTGAGTTCAAAGCCACCCGTAGCAACTTAGCAAGGCTCTGAGCAATTTAGCAAAACGAAATAAAATTTAAAAATGGCCTGGGAATGTGACCAGGGGTTAAGCGCCTCTGGGATTTATTCCTAGTACCCCTTCTCAAAGGAAAAAAAATATCTAATTCTCTCCACTACTATGGTCAGTACTACATTTTTCTTGTGCTGGGTGTCAAACCCAAATACCTTGTGCATGCTAGGTAAGCGCCCCCTTGAAACTACATTCCCAGCCCCAATTAACTACTAAAAAATCAATCTGTCTACTAGACTCAGAATTTTATTCTTGCTTCATGTCCAAATGGTCTACTCTTTAATCAGCACCAACTTATCAAAATGAAAATTTGCTGCTCACAAATGTATCACTTGTTTAAAACTTTTAAAATAATGTCCCAGCTGGGGGTAGGAAAAGGAACCTTTTATAGTCTGGTGGTACTGACTTAATGTCCTGTGCTCATGATTGCTGCACTCCCTGCTCTCTGATTCCACAAGCCTAGGAGGCTCTTCATTTCATTCTCCATGCTCTCTCCACTTCCTTTGTGCTTTTAATCCAACACATTTCAGTTCAGATCCCAATTTTACTTTACTGATTCACACTTTACTGGGTATTTTGGTTGGTTCGTTCGTTTGGTTAGGTTTGGTTTAATTGATTTTGTACCAGGGATTGACCCAGGGATGCTTAACCACTGAGCAACATCCCCAGCCCTTGCATATTTTTTTAACTTTGAGACAGGATCTTACTAAATTGCTTTGTAATAGGTGTGAAAAAATGGCCATGCATTTGTTTTTTTGTTGTTGTTTTGTTTTGTTTTAAATATGTATTTTTTAGTTGTGGGTGACAGAATATCTTTATTTTTATGTGGTGCTGAGGATCAAACCCAGTGCCTCACGCATGCTAGGCGAGCACGCTACCACTGTGCCATAACCCCAGCCCTGGCCATGCATTTGGTGACTTTTACCTCCCCCAAAAATGTCTTCCTGATGCTAATTATGCTAACAGCTCCCACCTTCCCCAACAACAATGTCCTTCTGATGCTAATCCAGGGAGGAAGGAGCGATTACCATATTGAAATGGTAAATTGAGCATCCCATTGAATTGATAAACAAGCCCAAAATTCCTGAGTGTCCCGGAGAACCGGCACATTCCTCACTAGACCACCTGCCAAAATAGCCTATAAAACCCAGTCCCTTTCTTCATTTACGGGCTCACTTTCCACCAGGAAACTGGGTCCCATCGCTGCGTCCCCTTGTCCTTGCATCCCCTGTTCCTGTATGAAGCTCCATTCCTGAATAAAGCGCCAAAATGACTTGCGAAGTTTGCTGCCCCGGTCTTTTTGCCCTTAAACTTTGGGAATCACTAAATTGCTGAGACTGACTTTGAACTTGAGATCCTCCTACCTCAGACTCCGGAGCCCCAGGGATTACAGGCGTGGGCCACCTTGCCCGCCAGAACACGGGTCGAAGCCAGGCGCGATGGTGCACGCCTCTAATCTCAACACTTTGGGAGACTGAGACCAGAGAAACCCAAGTTCAAAGCCAGCCTCGGCAACAGTAAGGCGCTAGGCAACTCAGTGAGATCCTATCTCTACATAAAACACAAAATAGGGCTGAGGATGTGCCTCAGTGGTTGAGTGCCCCTGAGTTCAAACCCCGGTTCCAAAAAATAGATAAAAAAAGAATACCAGTCGAGGGAGGTGGGGTTGTGGCTCAGTGGTAGAGCACGTTGCCTGCCATGTGTGAGGCACTGGGTTCAATTCTCAGCACCACATAAAAATTTAAAAAAGGTCCATCAAGAACTAAAACAAGGGGCTGGGATTGTGGCTCAGCGGTAGAGCGCTTGCCTCGCATGCGTGAGGCCCTGGGTTCGATCCTCAGCACCACATACAAAGCAATAAAATAAAGACATTGTGTCCATCTATAACTAAAAAAATATATTTAAAAAAAAAAAAGAACTAAAACAAATATATTTTTTAAAAAAACCAGTCGAGCATTACTCAAGAACACGAACATCTATAACTACGGAGGTCTTTGGATTGAAGATTCTGGTGCTTTACTGTAGGTTTCCTGAGGGAGGGATATATTTTGCTCATTCTTGCATCTTCAAGTCCTAGAGGAGATTTGGTAAATACGTTTTGAAGGTATGTGTGATTCAACGAGAGAAACCACAGAAGACCTCATTAAAAAAGAATCTATGGGGCTGGGATTGTGGTTCAGTGGTAGAGCGCTTGCCCTGCATGTGTGGGGCACTGGGTTCGATTCTCAGCACCACACATGAATAAATGAATAAAGGTCCATCAACTAAAAAAATTTTTTTTAAAGAATCTAAAATAGTCTAATAATCTAGCTAATTTTACATAAAGAAGGAAACAAGCCCAATAAACTAGCTTGTCTAAAGCTGGAGTTCGTTCTTCTCTAGTTGCTATTTAGCGCGCACGCTAGAATCTGTAATAAGCCTTGCGTCGTGCTCTGATTCTTGAGCCTTAAGGGCCTAACACGGCCAATCCCTACGGTTTTAACGCATTCTGATCCAGTCAGGGTTTCTTCACGTTTCAGAAAGGATCAATCCCAGTATGCAATGCAAACAATGAGTTAACAGTCGCTTAGGAACCACAAGTCCCGGCATGCCACGCTCTCCGACGAGGTCGGAAGTGGGCTTGAGCTGCGCCGTTGCATTCTGGGAGCTGTAGTCTCTCGGGGTCGGCCCCGCCCCAGGTGCAGTTTCGGCGGCCGGCGTGTGGAGAAAACCCTACCCGCCGTCTCTGCGCGGCCCGAGCCGGGCGAGCGGTGCCGCCCTACAACCTTCGCCCCCAGCCGCGGTGGCCCGCTCCGCCTCTTCTCGAATCTTTTCCACAAACCAAGATGGCGGCGGAGGTGGATTTTGGCGACCTAGAGCTGTTCGAGGCTTTCGATCCCCCGGAGGAGTCGATTCCCAAGCCCGTTCACACCCGCTTCAAGGACGACGACGGCGACCCGGAGGACCAGAACGGGGTTGGCGACGCGGAGCTGCGGGAGCGGCTTCGGCAGTGTGAGGAGACTATCGAGCAGCTCCGCGCCGAGAATATCCTTCCGGCTGGCCGGGCCCTGTCACCGCGGGCGCGGGTCCGTGCGGGTCGCGGGCGCGGCGGAAATTCCAACCCGGCCGGGATTCCAAGCCCTTTGCCGCCGCCGCGGGCGGGCGTTGCGCAAGCTGCCCTGGGGCCTCCGCGCAAACCTCGGTGCTGGGAACCCGTCTCCCGGGGAGTCCTTCCCTGCAGCCCCAACTGGATTCCAGTTTTAGGGTGATTTTAGACCGCTTAGCTGTTAGATTGCAGGCTAGTCCCCACTTCTGTCCCTCTGTTCGACATCATGGTCCTGTTTCATTCTTTGCAAGCTCAAGTTGAAGCAGTCGTAGTATGTAGTATGCCAGAGATAGCGAACACTTAGCTATCGGTGCTCATGGCGGGGCAAAAGCAAGTAAGTGGTCCTAGGATGCAGAGTTGGGGCCTTGAGGAATCGGGTTGTGCAAAGAGAAATGGTTAATTGCTTGTTTAATTAAGATTGAGAATTACTTTTAGAGCTCTTCCACTTTGAGCTAGGTTGCATTTCATTGCTTTGGGGGAAACGTGCCAAATGAGTTTCCGTCTGGCTTTAGATACCTGATTACATTCTGGATTTGCTAGTGTGTTTATTTACATTATTAGAGTTTGGAAAACTATATATAGATAATTGTGGTTCAGATAGTTGTCCTTTTAAATTTTGCAAGGAGCCTTGAATGTGGTAGGTGTGTCAGCTTTTAAGTCTGATTTTTTTTTTTGAAGACTGATATATTTTTTCATGATACTAGTTTCTTTTACGTTTTATTAAGAAAAATTTCAAAATACGGACAAGTGGGAGGACATTCATAAATTCCATCCTAGATTTTTCAGTCGTTAACTATTTATTACTCTGCATTCGCTTTCCCATATATCATGATGCCTTGACTTAGAAAATTTTCCTAATTGGCTGTTTCAACTTGTGCCAGGAACACTATTGTATGAATAACGGTTTAGTCTGTTAGACTTTTTAACTTCAGGATTGTGTCTTAGAATATACGTTCAGCAGGGTGGCACATGCCTGTAATTCCAGCTGCTTGGGAGGCTGAGGCAGGAGAAGCAGGAGTTCAAAGCCAGCCTCATCAATTTAGCAAGGCCCTAAGCAACTCAGTGAGACCCTGTCTCTACAGAAAGCACAAAATAGGGCTGGGGATGTGGCTCAGTGGTGGAGTGCCCCTGAGTTCATTTTCTGGTACCCCCTCAAAAAGAATATACCTTCAAAGGAATGTAAATGTTTTTGGCTTTAAAGCTAGATGCCTTGTCTGCAAACAAACAGGTGCTTAGTAAGTGTGTCATCCTCAAAATATAACTTTCTGCTACCAAAAATGAGAGTGTTGATGGTTGAATTTTGGTGATCTGCATGATTCTGTTTAATAAGAGTTAATATTCCTTAACAAGTAATAACATCAAGAACTTAAAAGAAAATTGAACATTCTAACTCGACCAAGGTATGACATCTTGAAATTACAACATAGTTGTCCCTTATCATTTATCTGGATATTAATATATAATCATAATTTCTTTCAAAAGGGGTATATAGGATTTTTGAATCATTGTCATTTGTTTAACATACGTTAAAAGAATCAGAATGCTAGCCCTTTAGGGTAAAATCTGAATTCTCATAAGTACATAAAACTTTTAAACTGACTTACTAGGAGAAAGTATTATGAACCACAATCCAGAAAATTTTGGCCAAATGTTCAAAACAGGCAAATTATCAGCACGGCTATTCCTATTGAAAAAAACATTCTAGGCCAAGCGCAGTGGTGTACACCTATTCCCAGCACTTTTCTGGGCTGAGACAGGAGAATCGTGAGTTCAAAGCCAACCTCAGCAACAGCAAGGCGCTAAGCAACTCAGTAAGACCCTGTTTCTACATAAAACAGAAAATAGGGCTGGGGATATGGCTCAGTGGTCCAGTGCCCCTGAGTTCAATCTCCAGTACCAAAAAAAAAAAAAAAGAACATTCTGGGAAGACACAACATTTTAGAAGAAGAAAAAAGGATTTTTTGGTTTTTGTGTTAAAGCAGCACTTGGGATAGAACCTAGAGGTGCTCTACCACTGAGCCACATCCCCAGCCTTGTTTTTTGTTTTTGTTTTTGTTTTTTCCCTTTAGAAAAAAAAATAGGGCTTCACTAAGTTGCTAAGGCTGGCTTTGAACTTATGATCCTCATGGCCCCAGCCTCTTGAGTCATTGGGATTACAGGTGTACACCACCACACCCAGCTAGAAATATATTCTTTTTTTTTTTTAAATATTTTTTTTAGTTGTTGATGGATCTTTACTTTTTTCATTTGTTATTTATATGTGGTGCTGAGGATCGAACTCAGGAACTCAGGGCCTCACGCATAAGCGCTCTACCACTAAGCTACAGCCCCAGCCCTAGAAATATATTCTTTTAACCTGTTGATTTATCCTTTCCTTCCTCCTTTGATTTGTAAAGAAAATAGCCCTTAAGGAAGGAAACTTTTTGGTTAAAAACTGAAAGATTGGTCTGGAGGTGATGTCCTGGGTTTGATCCCACAAAAGAAAAGATCTGAAAGATTAATTGTGGTTTTTATTTTTTGTGAAACATTTTTTAAAATGTTGAGTTAGGGATACCTCTGTGTAAAACCACTAAAGTAGGTAAAATTGGTGAAAACCTAGATTTTTCTTGAGAAAACTGAAATTCTTCGTGATTCCCGGTTCTATTTATATTTATATATTATACTTAGTAATTAAGAATGATTAAAAACTGTTATATACATATGTAAATTTTACTTGGATATCTTCTAAGAATATATTTTAACTTCTGTTTTAGTGGAATATTGGTGAACAATACTAAGTTAGATGGACCTTTATTACAAATTCTGTTTATGAACAATGCTATTTCAAAGTAAGTAATTTTCTCTTCCCTAAATATGCAATAATGTCTTCTATAAGTTTGCTGTTTTTGTTTGTATTTATATTAAATTTATTATTTTACTTAAAATGCTCCTAGAGTTAAAATATTTGAAATAATGATTAAAAGCAAAGCCATGGGAGTCATGTAGACCTGAATTTGAATCTGGACTTCTACTTCCTGCATCTGTGAACCTAGGCAGGTTGTGGAACCTTTCTATCTCCTTCGTTTCCTGTATTGGAAAACAGTATACTAATATTGTTTCCTCTTAGGTAGTCAAATGAGCTCCTGTAAAAGCTCAATAAATAGCTTCTAATAAGAATAAGGACCACCACTATCACAATAATAATAATGGTAGACATTTCTCTCCCAGAACCAGATAACTGGATTTTTCATCAAGTAACTGATCTTCAAAGCCTCTCACGTGGTATTTTTCTTTCATAGCCAAACTAGACCTGTGCAAGCCTTCCAGCATGCTGGAATTTGGGTAACTCGGAGCATTCCTACAGTGCTTGCTAGGGTGTTCTGAAGTGGTTTGAGGACTTGCCCTGTCTTCCTCAGAGCTTGGTCGTAGGCATTTCAGACAGTTGCTGGTTCCCTCCCAAATCATTTAATTCTTTTTTATGTGATGGTCATGGTGAAGAAGATAAAGGGAACACGTGCCAATCCCATAACCTACTTCATCTCAGCAGAAGTGGAAGCCCAGGCTCTGAGAGTGAGGAAGGAAGCTGGATGGTGAATGCAGCACCCGCAGGGAGGTGCTGGGCAGAGCTGGCCTTTGGCACTGTTGTCCCCGCAGATAAGAAACAGCATCTGCTCTGGCTCCTGACAGACTAATCTTTATACTATTCACCTGTCATTTTCCCTGCAGAAATCTTAAGATGTATAGCAAGAAAAATCCTGAAAGATATAGTTTGTGAAAAGGAAGCTGAGTCTGAGACAGTATGGCTGCCCACTTGCAGCATAACAAGACATAGGCTCCTTTGACATCTCCTATATGGAGCATTACAGAATATTTGATGAGTATAGTTCTTGACCTGGAGAGATAGAGAAAATAGTATATTTAGTAGTAGTAATAGTATATGTTTCCTGCAATGTATTTTGGCTTTATTATTTTTTTCCAGTTTCATATTTACGTGGGTGGTTCCTTATGTGTGCATGGAACTTTTTGGGGAGAAGGATATGGAAAAACTGAATTATCTTTGTGTTGCAGAAATAGGTGACTAGGAAACAAGAAAGGAGCTTTTCATTATGTAATCCTTTTACTTCTTTGAATTTTGAAGCATTTAAATGTGGCGTCTATTCAGAAGTTAAGCATATAGAATTTACAAATAAAATCCATTCTATACACAACTGTTTAGTGCTCTTCTATGCTGCAAATACTATATTAGGTTATCTGGTTAACTTGGCAACAATGTATATTTTTCTTAGAAAGCAGGTTCCTGAATGTTACAAAAAGTCAGTGATTTGATAATCCTCTGGGAGAAAAAAAAAATAAGACATGACATCTTATAATAAATAATACGTAAGATTTCAATCTATTAAATGTTTTACTCTGGGTTCTGACCATTTTGTCCTCTTATACAGGCAATATCATCAAGAAATAGAGGAATTTGTTTCAAATTTAGTAAAAAGATTTGAGGAACAGCAGAAAAATGATGTGGAAAAGACTTCTTTTAATCTTTTGCCCCAGGTATTTCAAATTTAAGAGATTTTAAGATAAGTAGGTTCTGTTTTTCACTGCCAGTTATTAGGCCACGGGGATCCTCTTGAATCCAAACCAAAATGACATTTAAGATTGCCTCTTCACCTTCCATCCTTCCACCAGATTCCTTCTCCAGAGTGTGACCAAGGCAGCCACCTGGCTTTCTTTTGGATGTGGCCTGTTTGCTCAGAGTGATCACATTCAGATCTGCTACACCTAAAGGGTTTTTTTATTGTTGTTTTGTTTCCTAAGTTGGATACATGGTCATGAGCAGCAAATTAATTTTAAACAAAACAATTATTTCTGGGATTTATAAAACATGGATTTTAGCTGTGCATGGTGGCACATACCTGTAACCCAGTGACTTGAGAGCCTGCAGTAGCAGGATCACAAGTTCAAGGCTGAGCCTCAGCATCTTAGTGAAATCCTCAACAACTTAGCGAGACCCTGCCTCAAAATAAAAAGGAATTGGGATGTAGCTCAGTGGTAAAAGCACTCCTAGGTTTAATCCCCAGTACCAAAAGATATATAAATAATAGAAATAATTAAATATAATAAAGAACAAGGACTACTAAGCAACTCAGTAAGACCCTGTCTCTAAATAAGATACAGAATAGGGCTGAGGATATGACTCAGTGGTTGAGTGCCCCTGAGTTCAATCCCTGGCACGGCCCCCACCCCACCCCAAAAAAGAACAACAAGGACTGAGGAGACTGGGGATGTGGGGATGTAAGTCAGTGGTAGAGCATTTGTCTAGCATGCTGAAGGCCCAGGGTCTTTTGATCCCCAGTACTGCAAGAACAACAACTACTGGAAATATAGCTGAGTGGTAGAGTGACACTGAGTTCAACCATCAGTACCAAGAAAAAAAAATTAGAATTATGATTTCTGAGCTTTTTGTAAATTAAAATTTAAGATAAATAGAATCTTTCAGCCAGGCATGGTGGTGCAAGCCTATAATCTCAGCACTTAGGAAGGCTGAGACAGGAGAATCGTGAGTTCAAAGCCAGCCTCAGCAACAGCGAGGTACTAAGCAACTCAGTGAGACCCTGTCTCTACATAAAACACAAAATAGGGCTGGGCATGTCGCTCAGTGCTTGAGTGCCCCTGAGTTTAATGTCCTGTACAAAAAAAAATAGAATCTGTCAGATAAGGATATGTAGCTGTTTATCATCAGAGGTTGGAAAATGAATTGTTCTGATTAAGGTTTTTTTTGTCGTCCTTAGTTTTTATATACCATACAGAATGTTTATTTGATTAATTGATCAATTGATTGTGGTACTAAGGATTGAACCCAGGACATTCTACCACTCAGCTACATCCCCGGCCCATTTAATTTTGTTATTTTGAGATAGGGTCTGGCTAAATTGCTCAGGCTGGCCTTGAATTTGTGATCCTCCTGCCTCAGTCTCCCAGTAACTAGGATTACAAGTTTCTTCACTACACCTGGCCCATGTAGGTTTCTGTGGGGTTTTTTTTGTTTGTTTTTGTGCTACTAGGGCTTGAACCCAGTGGTGTTTTACCACTGAGTAAAACACTGAGCTACATCCCCAGCACTTCTTGTGTTTTTTATTTTGAGACAGTGTCTTATTAAGTTGCTCAGGCTGCCCTTGAACTTGAGATCCTCCTGCCTCAGCCTCCCAAATTGCTAGGATTACAGGCATGAACAAGCATGCCCAGTTTCATATACAGTTGTTTTGTTTGGTTTTGGTTTTTTGGTACCGAGGATTGAACTCAGGTGTGCTCAACCACTGAACCACATCTCCAGCCCTATTTTGTATTTTACTTAAAGACAGGGTCTCAGTGATACCCTGCTTAGCACCTGCTTCCTTAGCGCCTCACCATTGCTGAGATTGACTTTGAAGTTATGATTCTCCCATCTCAGCCTCCCAAAGTGCTGGGATTACAGGTATGTGCCACTGCAACCAGCCCCAGTTCTTTTTTTTTTTTTAATATATATATATTTTTTAGATGGACACAATGTCTTTATTTTATTGCTTTGTACGTGGTGCTGAGGATCGAACCCAGGGCCTCACGCATGCGAGGCAAGCGCTGTACCGCTGCGCTACAATCCCAGCCCTTTTTTTTTTTTTTTTTTAATATATATATATTTTTTTAGCCCAGTTCTTTTATTTTAATTTGAGACGGTTTCACTAAGATGCCCAGGCTGACCTTCAACTTGCCATCCTCCTGCTTCAGCTTCCTGAGGCACTGGGATTATAGTTGTGTGCCACCAGGCCTGGTCATGTACAGTTTTTAAAGATAGCATTTACCAATTAAAACTATGCTGATTATATTTTTCCCCTTGTGCTGGGGATCGAACTCAGGACCTTATGCATGCTAGGCAAGTGCTCCACCACTGAACTACATCCCTGACCCTATTTAGTTATTAATTCAAAGGATACTTAAGAATTATATAGTTGCTTAAGTCTGTGAGGGATATATTATCAGTATTGACAAGTAATGTAAAACTGTATGCTGTGTCTGGCTTGACTTATTGTTTTTCAAGATAAAGTCTGCCTTGCCTCTTTACAGATAGGAAGTTTCATAAGTTATATTGATTAACACAGATGTTTCAGAAGAAGCTGTCATTTTCTTTCTTTTCCCCACTTGTGAAATTTCTTTTATAAACATTCCTCAACTTACCTTCTAAAGTCTATTACCACGATGAATCCAAAATTTTATGAAACTTAATGATTTATATTGGACATTTAAAGTTGTTAAAAATTGGTTACTGCTTCATAATATATGTTTCTGCTTGTCCTAGCCATCTAGTATTGTGTTAGAAGAGGACCATAAGGCTGAAGAATCCTGTGCCATTAAAAACAGCAAGGAAGCTTTTAGTGTAAGTTTCAATTTTTTAGTTCTATAAGATATATGTTTCTTATCCTGTGTTAACTGGGTATCATTGAAATGATAAATTGGTAGAATCATATGTCTTCATAGGATCACAGCATTATTTTGTTACAAACAATAGTGTAGAATTCAACCTCTAAATACTGTTGTTAGCTTTTAAATAACTATTGTATTGTGACCTGCAAGCTTATAGACTTGCTTTAGAGGACTTTTTGTTCTAACCGATCTCTTCATATATTTTCAAGGACTAAGATATAGGAAACATGCTTCTTGAATTTATAAAGAAATGAAACACAGAGAGATGGACAGCTAATATAACAAATGGCAGATATGAAATTTAAAATGTTGACAGACACAACTGGTGGGTGAAGATAGAAGCTTGGCAGGGGTTACCTACATGAAGGCCTTTCAGTACCTATGTCAAATTCTGTAGTATCAACACAATATAATGGTCTGACTTTGCAGCTTCCAATGTTTTAAGAAAGTTGATACAAGGGCTGGGATTGTGGCTCAGCGGTAGAGCGCCTGCCTCCCATGGGTGAGGCCCTGGGTTCGATCCTCAGCACCACGTACAAATAAAGATATTGTGTCCATCTACAGTTTAAAAAAAAAAAGTTGATACAAATGTAGTCCTGGATTCTATTTTAAAAAGGCTAAAGCCGGCGCCACCCGTGGTGCAAACCTGTAATCCCAGCACTTAGGGAGGCGAGTTCAAAGCCAGCCTCAGCAACGGCGAGGCGCTAAGCCACTCAGTGAGACCCTGTCTCTACATAAAACACAAAATAGGGCTGGGGATGTGGCTCAGTGGTCGAGTGCCCCTGAGTTCAATCTCCAGTACCAAAAAAAAAAAAGCTAGTTTTTCATATTTATGGAATATTACCGTTCCATTGATGTACCACAGTATTAAAGACAGGGGTCAGCTGTGAGGATGAAGAGCCTAAGCCTTATTGAAAAGATTTATAAGGAATGTGACATCTCTGCAAACAGAACGAAGAATGTTATTGATCACCTTCTATAGTGCCAAGTGAAAGAATTAGAATCAGTGATTGAATTGAGTAGAGAAACTTAAGTTCAACTCATCTTTAAAAAGTCACAGTAGGGGGCTGGGATTGTAGCTCAGCGGTAGAGCGCTTGCCTCGCATGCGTGAGGCCCTGGGTTCGATCCTCGGTACCACATACAAAGCAGTAAAATAAAGACATTGTGTCCATCAACTAAAAAAAAAAAGTCACACTAGGGGTGTAGCTCACTGGTCACTACATAAGGCCCTGGGGGCAATCTCCAGTGCTGAAAAAAAGTGAATTCTGCCACATATCTGTAGTCCCAGATGCTCAGGAAGCTGAGGCAGGGGAAGCGTGAGTTCAGGCCAGCCTGGACAATTTAGAAAGACCTTGTCTCAAAATAAAAAATACGGGGCTGGAGCGGTGGCTCAGTGGTAGACTGCTTGCCTCGCATGCATGAGTCACTGGGTTCAATCCTCAGCACCACATAAAAATAAATAAATAAAGATACCACACCCATCTACAACTAAAAAAAAAAAAAAAAAACAAACATTTTTAAAAATAAAAAATAGTAAAAGGGTTGAGGATGTAGCTCAGCGGTAGAGTGACCCCAGGTTCAATACCCAGTATCAAGAAAAGAAAAAAAAAAAGAATTTCACTCACAGGCCAGAGCTGGAGCTTAGTGACAGAGTATTTCATAAGTGTCGGGCCCTGAGTTTGATCCCCAGCACTGAATTTTTTTAAAAATCGAATTTCCATGTTATTGGAGTCGAATAAAGGGTAGGATGTTATCAGAAAACTCTAAAGAAAGATTTCTGAACTGAACTAGATGACTTTTCATTTCCCTTCCAGCTTGGTTCTGGGATTTAAAGTAACATCCTAGAAATTGGGAATTTTGTGTATTTATTAATATAGTCCTTTAAAAAATAGTAAGAAAATGTTTACTGAATGCTGCTTTGTACCAGGAATCATTCTAGGCTCCAGGGACACAGCAGTGAAAAAAGAGTAAAGTCCTGACTCTCACCAACTTAAATCCTAGTGAAGGAAAGCAAGGCTCTCAAGAAAAATAAAACAGAGCAAAAAGTGAGAGACTGAGCTGGGCGCGGTGGCACACACTTGTAATCCCAGCACTTTGGGAGGCTGAGACAGGAGGATTGTGAGTTCAAAGCCAGCCTCAGCAATGGTGAGGCGCTAAGCAACTCAGTGAGACCCTGTCTCTACATAAAACACAAAATAGAGCTGGGGATGTGGCTCAGTGGTCAAGTGCCCCTGAATTCAATCCCTGGTACCAAAAAAAAAAAAAGTGAGACTGTAGGTTGTGTGTATGAGTACGGTGACGGCCTCTGAGTCAAAACCTGGATGAGCTAAAAAAGTAGGGCCGAGGCTGCAGTTTGAGTAAGAGTACCTCAGACAGTAGGAAAAGGAAGGGGAAGCCCAGAGGCAGAAGCCAACACTCATATTGCTCACTGGTTCCCAGGTGCTGGTGTGAGTTATGAGCTCATTACAGGTGTTATTCACAAAGGTTATTATTATTCCCACTTTATAGAGAGGGAACCAGGCCATGAAACCAGCCCTTTGGACTCCAGAGCATGTGATCAGAGTCTTTGTTTGTGGCGCAGGGATGCCTGGGATTGAACCCAGGGGCACTTCAACACTGAGCCACATCTTTGGCCCATTTCATATCTTATTTAGAGACAGGATCTCGCTAAGTTGCTCAAGTTCTCTCTAAATTGCTTAGGCTGGCTTTGAACTTGCAATCCTCCCGCCTCAGCCTCCTGAGTTGGGATTCCAGGTATGCGCCACCAGAATCTTTATATTGCCTTATAGGCTATAGTGAGGACTTTGGGTTTTACTCTGAATAAGATGAGAAACCATTCAAGGGTTGTAAGTACAACTGTGATATGCTATGACTTGAATTTTTTAAAGATTTGGTTCTGTATGGAAAATAATTGGTAGCTGATTATGGACACCAGTTATGAAGCTATTGTGTTAATCTCAGGTGAGGGAAAATGGTAGCGGAGACCAGTTCAGCTGGTGATGGGGTGCGGTTAGAGCCTGGATGTACTCGGGAAGTAGAGCTGATCTAATGTGTTGATGCATTGGGTACAGAATATGAGGCCAAGAGAAGGGTTAGAGTGACTTGGGTCTTTGGTCTGAGCAGCTGGAAAAATGTTGCCTTTTCTGTGATAGAGAGGAGCAGGTTTGGAAGGAGTTGAGAATACAGTACAGTTTTAATATGTGAGTTTGAGGTGCCTCTTACATGTCCAGGGAGAGCTGTTAGGTTGGCTTTTGACAGTTAGATGGGATCGAGACTTACCTTGGGAGTTGCCAGTGTGTAAATTATATCTCATACCCTGGGTTTGGATGAATTGCCTAGGGGATGAGAGTAGAAAAGAAGACAAAGGATTCAGCTCTCCAACACATAGAAGGTGGAGAGAGAAATCTGGTAAAGACCCAGTCTTGGTCAGCAACGTAGGTGTCCTGGAAACCAAGGGAGGAAAGTGTTTCTGAGAGGAAGGAAGAGATCAGCTCTACCAGCTCTTGCTAGTAAGTTGAGGTGAAGACTGACAACTGTGGGTTCAACTTAACTCCATGGAGGTCCTTACAGAGCTTTTTTTTTTTTGGTACTGGGGATTGAACTCAGGGGCACTCGATCACTGAGCCACGTCCCCAGCCCTATTTTGTGTTTTATGTAGAGACAGGGTCTCACTGAGTTGCTTAGCACCTCGCCATTGCTGAGGCTGGCTTTGAACTCGCGATTCTCCTGCCTCAGTCTCCTTAAGTGCTGGGATTACAAGCGTGTGCCACCGCACCTGGCCAGAGCTCTTTTGTCAAGTAGCATTGTGCAGTGATAGGAACAGAGCATTACTGAAAATGTTTCAAGAGAGTGGCATCGTCATTACAAAAAAAAAAAAGAAAAAGAATATTCTAGGTAAAAGAAGCAAAAAATATACAACATCTAAATGCAACATATGAGTATTAATCAAATCCTGGCTTAGGGGACAAAAGATACAAAAATGTAAAAGAACTTTTGGGGACAGTTGAGGAAAACAATATGTACTAGATATAATGAAACTAGGGAGTTAGATTTCTGCGGTGTGACAAGTATTGGTATTTGTAGGAAAACCTTCTTACTCTTAGAAGGCTCGTACTGAAAGTATTTAGAGATAAAGTGTCATGATGTCTACCACTGACTTTCAGATGACCAAGTTAAAGTGTGTGTGTGTGTGTGTGTGTGTGTGTGTATAAAGAGAAATGCACAGAAAAATGTCAAACTATTAACAATTACTGAATCTTGGTGAAAGATGCAGGAGTATTTCTGGTACTGTTTTTCCAACTTGTCTGAATGAAATTTTTCCAAAAACTTGGAGGGGAAAGACAAGACTAGGAATAAAAGAAATGGAAACAGTAAATAGCAGGACCTGGGAGTCTTGCTGCAGAGAAGTGGGGTACTGGAGGGACATAAGAGTCAAGGTTTTTATTTCTAATTTGAGAGAGTGTAGTTGATAGCAATGATTTAATACAGAGGAAAAACTCGGATGTAACTTTTACTTACACATCAAAATCTGGCTCTTTTAACTAGGGAGTTATTTTATCTAATAATTTTATCCAAAACTAAGTTGTTAAAAGCAGGTAATCATAGTCTTACATAATTTAATGTCTTTTTTTTCCCCCGCTTAAATAGCAATATTTTTTGACTTGTCTTCTGCAGGTTGTAGGAAGTGTCCTGTATTTTACTAATTTTTGCCTTGATAAATTGGGGCAACCGCTACTAAATGAAAACCCTCAGCTTACCGAAGGATGGGAAATACCCAAGTATCCTACATAGTGAATGAAGATCTTTTATGCATCTTGCCACTAAGTTCACCTTTTAAAAAAGTTTACCAAATTTTACAGACTATGATAACTATTCCTTAATAAAATTCACTAAAGGTACCAGCAAGTCTTCAGCCACATTGTTTCTCTAGAAGGGCAAGAAATACAAGTAAAGGCAAAAAGGTTTGTGTGGGGAGTTGTTTTGTTTTATTCTTTTTGTTTTTTTAATACCAAAAGCATAAACTCTTTTAGCTTGAAAAGTTAATATTCTTTATTGCTGGTTTACTGTAAAGAAAATTCTAGATTCAGCTAGAATTCCAATATGTAGACATAGTAAATGTTACAATTGATCATTTGTTTCTTGGAATTCATTGATTCACACATAATGTGCCTGGGAGGGTGGAAAGAAGTAATTGTTGCTGTCAATGTGATCGCAGTCTTAGAACCACCTGCCTTCTTTCCATGGTGCCTAAAGGAAACATGATGATCAGTTTGACTCAATTCTGTTATGAACTACTGAAAAAATAAACTCGGAAGAGGTACTAGATGAGTCAGGAACAGAATGGTTCTTGGTTAAAAGACTGCGCGGTGCTGTTTGTTTAAGTCACTGAGTACAGGAGCTTCAGTGTACTCATTATTGCAGATTATAGTGATCTGTCATCCACTTGCTTTTTTGTCTCTGATACACTTTGCTATCATCTAGAATTTTATTGATTTGCTTTTATGTTTTTATTTATGAAAATTTTTGTTTTTTTTTTTTTTTTTGACCAAATAGGCCAAGGCCTCACTGTTTCAATTGTGGTTCTGAAGAACATCAAATGAAAGAGTGCCCAATGGTAAATTTCTCTCATATAACAAAATGTCGTTGAACCAGAGCTTGCTGATGTGTCTACACATTTATGGTGTAGTGTGGTGTGAAGAAACTTCCGGTGTTACTTTCCTCTTGTTCTTTCACTTGAAATCTTTTCAAATCCGTATTTATAGTTTAAGGCATAATATTTTTTAAAAAAATAATTTATTAAAATACTCTTTGGTATGAATAAATGAAATGTCATGAGAGTTAATTTTTTGACAGTTTATTCTAAAAACTTGATTTTATGTTCTGATAACACTGAGGTAATAAGAAATTAAAGTGACAACTTCTCCTTGCTTACTTTCAAAAATATTCACCCTCTTTTAGGCTTGTTTCATACATTGAAACTAAAACAATCTGTTTTGCTTTACCTTAAGAAAAACTGATTATTTAATTTCTGAAATGTTTCTAAATTGCTTGATACCATTCTTTTCAAACATTATGATTTAGCCCCGGAATGCTGCTCGAATAAATGAAAAGAGAAAAGAGTATATGGATGCTTGTGGTGAGGCAAACAATCAGAATTTTCAACAGCGATACCATGCAGAAGAAGTAGAAGAAAGATTTGGGAGATTCAAGCCTGGAGTTATTAGGTACTAATGTCATTTTACCATAAATATCATTTTTACTTCCTTAGTATGCAGAACATTCTATGCCTCTTCAGGAAAATTTTTCAGGTGGAAGTGCCCTTGCAAGGTCTACAGAACAATACATCAGTTCATTCAAAAACAGTTCTAAGCCGGGCGCGGTGGCTCACGCTTGTAATCCCAGCACTTAGGGAGGCTGAGACAGGAGGATCGCAAGTTCAAAGCCAGCCTCAGCAATGGCGAGGCACTAAGCAACTCAGTGAGACCCTGTCTCTACATAAAACACAAAATAGGGCTGGGGATGTGGCTCAGTGGTCGAGTGCCCCTGAGTTCAGTCCCTGGTGCC
>PVHX01014942.1:0-48486 GCA_004024805.1 Geosciurus inauris | reverse complement strand
TATAAAATGAGAATATCATTAAAAGATGTCTATTGTTACTTCCAGGTACAAGATGCTGTGGCTGGTGATTCTAATTGTACAAGATAAAATGCAAACTTATTAATAGTCTAAACTTATCTATACTGATGAACTCAAAGGAACTCTTTGGAAAGATAATTTTCATCAGTCCAAATAAACCAGTTCCTCTTCACAATATATTTCCTCAGGGTGTGAACAAATGCCCCTGATCTCACTAGAATTCTTATTTTTACCTTTTTTTAACAAACCTTATTTTAAGTGTTTTGAAATTCACCTGCCAAAGAATATAGTTACTTTAAAATCTTTCCATATTTTCTGTGCTGTGCAATTGCTTATTTCAGGTAAATCAAATCCAGTTTTCAATGGCTTTATCCTGTATGTGGCCATTTGCTAAAGGCAAAGTGATATCTGAGCATAGAATAATAACAAAACTGCATTTATCATAGCACAAGCATGCAAAACTTTTATGCTATCACAAATGACCATTCCTTTCATTAAATCTTCACTTTAAGACCTACTCTTTAAACAATGCATTATTGTTAACTGTAGTTACATGTTGTATAGCAGATCTCTAGAATGTGTTCATGCCATCTGAGACTTTGTACCCTTGGACCAACCTCTCCTCATTCCCCCACTCCTATACCAGGCCCTGGTAAACACCATTCTACTGTTTCTATGAGTTCAACTTTTTTAGTGAAATCATACAGTTTTCATCTCTCTGTGCCTGGCTTATTTCACTAAATATATGTCTTCCAAATGTCATCCACTTTTCCACTATGATAGAATTTGCCTTTTTTTAAGACTGAATAGTGTTCCATTGTGTGTGTGTACATTTTTTAATTCATTCATCATTTTATGGACATTTAGGTTGATACCAAATCATGACCTTTGTTAATAGTGCTGCAATGAATTTAGGAGGGCAGATGTCTCTTCAACATACTGATTTCATTTTCTTTGAATACATAACCAGAAGTAGGATTCCTCGATTCTTCCATTTTTAATTTAGGAAACTCTGTACTGTTTTCTATAATCACTGTACTAATTGCACTATACCAACTGTGGACAAGGGTTCCCTTTTATCCACATCCTTACCAACATATGCTATCTTTTGTCTTTTTTTATAATAGCCACCTAACAGGTGAGAGGTAGTATCTCATTGTGGTTTTGATTTGCATTTCCCTGATGTTTAGTGATGTTGAACATTTTTGCTCATTTACCTTTTGGATTTTTGTATATCTTCCTTTGACACATATTTCTTTGACAATAGGCAAAAATGGTCTCTTCTTAAAGCTTTTATTTTCAAATATCCAGACAAACTAGGTGCCTTGGCACATACCTGTAATCCCAGCTACTCAGGAAGCTGAGACAGGAGAATTATAAGTTTGAGGCCAGCCTGGGAAACTGAATGAGATCCTGTTTCAAAACAAAATAACTGGGAGTATAGCTCGGTGGTAGAGCACTTGCCTAGCATGCTCAAGGACCTAGGCTCAATCCCTAGTATCACAAAAGAAAAAAATCCAGGAGAAAAGAAAACAATAAAATTTGGAAAATTTATCCTAGACTGTCTTCTTCTATATTTTCATCCTGTTTGTAGCATAAACTAGATGACACAAATCGACTGAAATGTAAAGGCTTCAGATGCATTACTTACTTGCTCTGTATATTGCTTTATGTTCCCAGCAAAAAAATTATATTAAAATTGTAGAATATGATTTGATGGGAACTATTTCAGAAAATGAGTCCTCACATGACAAAGCTTGAAGTAACGTTGGAATTCCAAAATGCAAAAGCAATGTTCAGTGTCATATCTGAGTTAACCTGAACGATGTCCTTCGCCTGATTCCACTGTCTCTAAAATGGATGCTGAACATAATTGCATCATGGAAACAATAGTAAGATACTCCACGCTCCTCTCAGGCTCCGTCAGTCTCTCACGTACTGCCAGAGTTGCTCAAAAACAAAATTATTTCCAATTTTTAAAAAGTATGTGCATATATTTATGTATGTGTGCATGTGTGTATATATATGTATATATATTTTATTAAACATAAAGTTACCATAGAACATATGACTTAGCTAATAGCAAAGTCAAGGACTTTTTTTCATTCAGTGGAGAATCTTAACCAAGTATTCTTTTGCACCAGATACATCAGCAATTTTTCAATGAATAGTTATAACTACAATCAATGTGCTTTTGAAAACCCAGCTTTTAGGACACTATTCAGTAAATGCTACATTCTGTACATTTTACAACATTTCATTGAAGGAAACCCTAGAATTCTCCTTAGGTTTGGGTAAACAAGTAAAATGCTGGCTCCTACATGAGACTTTTGTGACCTTTATCTGAAATACTTATCTTCTTTTAATTATTTATATACCATTTGTTTCCTAGGAAGACTACCATAAGTACAATTTGTACCAGATAACAATTCTATTTTGTGGAAACCTGATGAATACTGTTTGGTGATAACACTGTTAAAATATTTATTTTATTCATGATTATATTAATAACTATTTTACATAGCACGGGTTTTTTATGACACACTCAGAACTAAAACAACGATGTGGACCTCTTCTAATACAGTGAAGCTTTGTACCTGTTTAAGGAAGTAGAAGTTTACATGCAAACTCTTCAAGAAATGTGCCTTGAACTTTCAGTGAATTTCCAGATTGATAGAGGAATTAAATCAGAATATTAAATTAGATAGTTAAATTAGAATATTAAATTAGATTAAATTAATATTAAATCAGATAGGGCCTGTCCCAGAAATTGCTGCAGGGTCCCTGTTTAATTTGACTCTGTTTCTTCCTAGTGTTTTTTATAAATTAGCATATTCCATTATCTGAAGATAGTCAACCCCATCCTGTGATGATAAATAGGATTCCTTTAAATTCATTAAATGTATCTTCACTATTGAAACCACTGGTTAATTCAAATTAAAAAGTCACCTGGCCCATGAACTGAGATAAAGTCACCTGGATTTTATGATTTTTTTTTTTTTTTTTTAGTTTTCACTGTGATAAAAATCTCGCACTTTCCATCTCTGAAAGTTCCTGCTTTCACTGAGAACATAATAGGTAATCTACCATATATACACCCTTCTTTAAAGTCACACTAAATTCTAAAATTCATGTGAAGTAGAATCAGGGCTTACTTTCTCGTAAAAAGCAATTACAACAAAGTGAGCAAGAGACTAACATCCTTCTCATTGGTGACCAAAACATTTGTCAACTCTGGATATTGACTCCACAAATGCAATGAATATTCTGCATACAAAGTATGAGTTTTGCTAATTAAGGATGTGAGCTGTGCTCAGCCATTTTGGAGAATCAATGCAGAAAATGCAATTGCAGCCTTGAGCAGGAGCCTCCCAGCTCAGTACACTGCAGAAGAAAGAGCAAAGTCATCCTTAGAGCAATCTCTCCATAACCAGATGAACAGACAGGTTTTATTACCTTGGCTCTGCCTCATTTTAAATCCCCGGTCGACCTAGCTATCACTTCAAGGCTTGTTACTGTTACCTGGTAGCATTTAGGGGATTGGGAACGGGAGGGATCTCTCAGTACTCAGAATTAGGCTTGGCGATAAAATCTTGACACAGAAGCAGATTAAGTACTTCTAATACTCCTTTAAACTACAGTGTAGTTCTGACTACAGTTTAGTCTCCATCAAGGACTATAAGAATTTCTTTCATCAGAGGAAAGAAAAAGAAAAGAAAAGAAAAGACCCTGCATGATGTGTTGGTGCTCTCATTAAACACAGCAGGAGCTTTAAGGAATCTAGAGTAAGGTGAGGTCCAGGTCGGGACAATTTACTGCTTCTATTATAGTGTTGATCACAGGGACTGATTCATGTCATCCACTTTCTTTTCTTTGTCACCATTTTACTGAGGGTAAAAATCCTTTGAATTGAAATTTAAGAGCCTCATATGTTTCTGTAACACCCAGAGATGGGTTGTAATGCTTTGACCTTGTTAAATGTCCCTTTATTTGATTGGATAGCTGTAGCCTACAGAAAAACTGGAATGCTTTGGTTGGTCAAAATATGAATCTTTCAAAACTTCCTTAGCTTAGGAGACCACAATTCTTGTAGGGAGAGATGGGTTGAATGAATGCAGATTGAATCTAATTTTATGCTAAACCAATTAGCATTACATCACCACAGCAGAAATATCTAGAGCATTACCTCATATCAGCAATTTTCTGGGATGTTAAAATGTCTTGAAAAATCTGAGTGATTTATTTTTCTTTCTAAATGTTACATCTTCAGTCACATATTCATCAACCAAAATGTTTTTATGCTCCAAATTTGAGCCAATATAGTATGTAAGAAGTATTTTAAATAAAATTGTTATTCACTTTCATCTTTAAAGAAAAATATCATAGTGATGGAACTCTGAAAAATATTCTTTAAATGAAATTACATATCTGAGTAATAATAATTACAACAACAACAATAATAATCTGACCTTAAGTTACAGGACTATAAAGCAGGCAAACTACCAAACACAGACACAGTGCAGTCACAATCCAGTTAAAACAAGCACCAGGAGCTTAAATTTATGAAATGAAAAAGAAAGAAAGAAACTAAAAGAGCTACAGGTAGCTGATTCCTCTCTCTGTTAGAGACTCGGGTAGTGGGAAAAAAGTAGACTGGACAGAACCAGGAGAGCAGCAGTGTGGCACAATGTAGATGTAAGTTTTAGCTCTTTTCAGAACCAAGTAGCAGAGAGTGTTTCTTCCATTGTCTGTTGTTCTTTTAAATCCTTGACACCAGCTGAGGACTGCCAGGGAAGTAGGGTCCACAGTTATCACCCGAGTGCCAGTTACTAGAGACCCTTCTGCCTGGAAATGACAAATTTTCTTCCTTAAAAAAAAATGGTTTTGTCATGGTTTATATAAATTGGTAAGCTTCAAGCAAAGGACTTTTGTCCTTTTTTTGTCCTTTCTATCAGAAGCCATGCAAATCTAATTGCTGTAAAACCAAGCATGAGACCTTCGTCCTACGTTTTATAGCCACTGATTTTATCCTTTACTACCTCCCCAGAGTTGTTTCAAAAGAAATTTAAGTTGAATCCAAAGTGACTCTTTGAGACTTGTCAAGAAAACCTCCCTTCTAGACTAATGTGATCTCAGGGAACAAAAGAAAAGTAAAAAGAAAGAAGAAAGGCGATGTGTTAACAGACCCCAGCAGTGGCATCCACCTAAAACACAGGCTACAGGGCAGCCATCCAGTCCTCCAAATGCATCCTTATTGTCTCCAAGAAAGTCAATGTGCCAGGACAAAGTACCCCATTCAGATATTTTCTCCAAAAGTAGTGTATCAATGACATTTCCAAAGCATTGATAGCAAGAAGTCTAATTCAGTTAACTCATTTTTCACACTCAACATAAGGCAAAACTAAGGACTCAAACATTTGCACAGAATGAATAACAGAAGACATGTCAATGGTACCAACAATTGCAAATTAAATAACAACAAAACAATATGTATGAGAATTCAAATTAATGGTTCTTCCCACATAAGCCAAATGAAGTGGAAAATTGAAAATTTTTAAGCCACTTTCTTCTAATTGTTTAGGCCTTTAAAAAATAATGGAGCATAATGTCATGACTAATATATTATTTTCTTCTTAAAACAAGATATGTATAAAATTAAGATGTATTTGAAAGTGATAAAGAGCTCAGAGTTTACATGTTTAGAAGAATCGGGGAAATACATGTGTGTGTCTATTTTATATTTTACCAAGTAAACAAATCTCTTTACTGTCTTTTTTTATACATTTTTTTAAATTTTTTTTCTCAAAAATTGCATTTTAATACATGTTATCAAACATAACAGAAAAAAACAAATTTTCAGAAGCTGTACATACTGTTCACTGAAAACATTTGTTGAAGCAAATAGAAACAAATTGTTACAATCATAATTTTTCTAACTTTGCACAAAATTATAAGCAGATTAAGTTCTTCATATTAAACACCTTTTTATGCACTTTCAATGAACAGTATATATATATATTTTTTTTTATCAACCATCTTTACTATACCCATTCCCCTTTCCAATCTATCCCAAAATCAAATCTGATTATTGAATCTGTATATTATTTTGAGAAACTATTCCTGAAGTCTCTAGCCATCTCTGTTTGATATGTATAATCTACATATCAAAAACCTTACAGAGAATGTAACAGCCAGCCTTCAGTATCCATGGGTCTTGCATCATAGATTTAATTGTGAATTGAAATTTTTTTTAAAAATTCATCTGTACTCAATTTATAGACTTTTTTCTTATCATTATTCCAAAAAATACAGTATAACAAATACTTATACAGCATTCACATTGCTTAGGTATTATAAGCAATCTAGAGATCTTTAAAGCATTCAGGAAAATGTGTGTAGGTTATTGGCAAACACTGTACCATTTTTTTATTATTTAATTCATTTTGGTGCATAGTTGTTATACAGAACAGCTGGTTTCATTGCAGCATATTTGCACATACATATAACATAATTTGATCAGTTTTACTTCCCAATAAACCATTGTATATAAGGGACTTCAGCATCCTTAGATTTTGGCACTGAGAGGGTGGTCCCAGAACCAATCCGCCATGATACCAAGGGACTATTGTACTTGTGTACATGTAGTCAATGACTCACATATGGGAATTAACTAAGAAGCAAATGCCAAATAAAATTGGAAAGAAAAAAAGTCTTAGACACTTTACCTTAATAATATGACCCTTTACTTTAAAAATTAATTAAAAAATGTTATTCTTGTTAGAAATATTTGTGGACAGTGAAGATGGTACTAAAACATTTGGGCCAATTATTGCAGGACTGAAGAGTATTAAGAACAAGGCACATAGAGTCAGACAGATCTACATTCAAAATAAACATCACACTTCGAAATCCATCAAACTTCAAACCGTTGTTCAAACTCTCTTGAGTCTTTTTTTTCCATCTGTCAATTTGCACTAATTATAGTACATTTCTCGTAGCATGGTGGAGATGGTCAAATGAGATTCATGCAAATGCCTTAGTACATTGTTTGTGCTCAATAAATAGTCTCTATTACTATAACTCATGGTTCATTGTAGCCATTTGGAAGAATGGAATAATACAATTAGTGTTTACACATCATTAGGTTAAGTAACTATTGCTATAGAATCATTATACTTCATGTGGGATGAATTTTAAACGAATTCACCAGAGAGATGCACTTACTCGCAAGCATTAATAGTTAATAGCAAATGCAAACGACCATTGAAAAAGAGTATGGAATTACCTATCACGTCCCACATTCTTGCAGACACATTCGACAGTGCTTGGTACTGGAATGTAGCGAGATCAATATGTGTTGTTTTCCATATACCGATGCAAAGAAATGATTGTTCGTTCAAAGTATAAAATACCAATAGTGAAATCTGTTTAGCGTGTTTCTCATAGTCCTTTACGTTTGCCAGAGATTCTAGCTAATTTTTTTAAATACCCAATTTGTATTTTACTGCCTAGCCCTTATCCTGTTTTCCTCAAACCATCTGACCAGACTCAGTTTAGGGACGCTTTCTCTGGAAAACTTCTGGGGATCTTTCACACTCTTCCCTCTTCACTCTTGTAGATCCTTATCCCCAAATTCAGTCATTCTTTCCTACCAGCTCTTCTTTCATAAGGTCTCTTTCCCCTTGGCATCCTAAGCCATACCACATTCCCTGCTGACTCATATTCATTTGTTTCTTAATGTGCCTCCTGGTCTTTCCTGCATAAAGTGGTCAGAAAAAAGTCTTTCCAAAAAGAGGTTCCTATGAGGTCTCCCCTCCTTTCAAAGTGCTCTGAAGCTCCCTATTGCTAAAATGATCAGAATGGCTAAGCCAGGACACTTTGGGCAGTGAGAGGCATTACAGCAGGTGCCTGTTTCTTGTATCCTCACAAGGCAGAAAGAGATTGAGCTAGCCTTCTGGCCTTTTATAAGGGAGCCATTTCTGAGGGCTTTACCTGGACGACCTAATTATTTCGCAAGACTTCACTTTTAAATACCATCACGCTGGGGATTAAGTTTCAACATATGAATGGGGTGAGGGGGCAGATACAAACATTCAGTCCAAAACAGTAAAAGTTATCCATTATGCTTAGGATAATGTTGGTCCCTGACCAGCTTTACTCTCCCCTCTCTTCACTAGCTATTAAGCATAATTAGGGCAATGGTCTTACTGAAAATTATTTAATTTAATTTCCAAGAAACTAAGGACAAATGTTGAGGAATATTTTCTTCAGTAGAAATTCATTAAATTTAGTAGAAATTCTTCTACAAATGTAATCTGTTACTACTTTATAAGTTAGAAAATGTATTTTTATGTTTGAATTATTTCTTAATGAAGTTGATATCTATAAACATGCCTATAATATACATTCATCCTTCAGTATGCATGGGAGATTGATTCCAGGACCTGTGTGGATAACAAAATCTGCAGTTGCTCATGTGCTTTATTTAAAATGGCATAGTATTTGCATATAACCTATATATGTCCTCTCACTTTAAATCATTTCCAGATTACTGAAAACAAGTCTATATATGTTCAGCACAGAAACAATTTTTATTTTGAATATTTTCCATCAGTGTTCGGTTGAATCTATGAATAAGGAACCCACTGATATGGATGGCTAACTATATATTTAATTTTGCAAAATGTTTTGGATACCATATTGCATTTTCTTACACAAAAGTTACCACCAGCCTAAAAAGCCTGGATGTTATTGTTTTCAGTCAGATCATAGGATTAAATGTATTAAATGTGCTACCTTCTGATAGAAACTGTGATTCACATTCACACTGAACATCTATGTAAAGATCTGCTTAGGTCTTTATAAGGGAAAGAATTTCCTTAACCAAATAAAGAAATAAGACAAAGAAATATGGTTCAGCCTTCTAAAATTACAAAGGCATTTAATAAAATTTCTCAGAATGGATATGGCCAGGACTTTTATGACACATGGCAAATTATGTTGTTTATTTTGAGAAAATAAACAACAGAGATTCTTTTAGCAGGTCCTCTGAATATGTTAGGTTTGAATTGTTTAAAACTGAAAATATCTGATCTTTGTATATGGTTCAACGATATGCCAACATTTTCTGCCCTGACTGTGGCCTATTGTATCTTATCCGAAACATAGAGCTAGAAAACTCTCAGCAATCTTCAGATAGATTGATTTACTGCATTTTATTCAGAGACCCCCATCTTTGTCACTCTTTCCTACTTTCTCTTAGAAACTTATTCTAATGTTTTGTGGCTCTAAAGCATCTAATTATTTTATCAGTTTCTTAGTGGCAAAAAAAGATGCACCTGTCAATAACATCCAAACCCATCTTCTAGGAATTCCTTCCTTCTTAAGGTACCCACTTTCCCTTGGGTTACAGTGATGACTGAATGACCCTGTCAAGATGCAGATATTACCTGTTAAGTTCAATATGCTAGGTCATAGCCTCTGTGTATGCTTTATTTTCTTATGCCTCTTTTCTTCCTTTTTCCTTCATTTATTGATTTCACTAATTAGATTATCAACAAAGATGAGAGGGTCCTGCTTTCTTATCCCCTTCTGACTGTTTAAAACCAATAGTAATGAGATGCTCACAAGTTTACCTAGGCAGGAGGAGGCTTCCTTAACAAGAAAGGAGAAAATGAAATGGAGAGGGCGAGTTAGGGCCAGCACAGTCTGAAATCCTGCAGCTGCTTGGGAACTGGGTTGTAGAGGCAGAAAAAGAGTCCCTATTCACATCTCTCATCCCCACAGTTGTGAGAAGAGGGAGAGATACGAAAATGTACTTGAGGATGAAAAGAAAGCAGCAAGAAAACGTCCCTAGTGGCTGTATCTACTTAGTAACTTAGTTCTCCGACTGTCCCCAAATGAGTATGTGGTGGTTCAGGCTGAACTCTCCTAACCTTACTTGGATACAATAGACCTGCTTTTTATGTTTTCTAGAACAGGGGTGACTCTCTGCTAATTGTGTTTGTTTCCTCTATATCTTTCCTATTTTTTTCCCCTCCTATCCTGCTGGATTTTAATTCCTTCTATTTTCCATTTTTTATCGAATACCCTTTCTCTTTTTAACTAACTTGCTATACTATGCAATTCATATCCTCTATAATATGGACTACACTTCTCAGAGCTTCATCGACATCTTTTGTTCATTGTGAAAGAAAGCAAAACAATGTACCTGGCAATATTCATTCCGCAGGAGGCTACAATTATTGTTCAAGTTTAGAGAAGCGCTAAGCAGCAAGTCAGACAAACGGTGTGACTCTATCTGGTTTGCACCCAGAGAGATGGAAAAATTGAGCTCTATATATGTACTATGACTTGAAATGCATTTAAATAAATTAATTAATTTTTTAAAAAAGAAGAAGAAGAAGCAAGTCAGAAAACCAAAGATCCTAACTTAAGTCTTTCTTTTCAGCCTACAAGGAAAAAATGAAGGAGCTGTCCATGCTGTCACTGATCTGCTCTTGCTTCTACCCGGAACCTCGCAACATCAATATCTATACTTACGATGGTGAGTGCCTAAATGGAAATGCCCTGCTAGCAAGATCATTTGCAAGAGCTTGCTTATATTTGCTTCCTTCTCATAGCTCTTGGTATAATTAAATCAATATTTTCGTAAATCTTGCTATTGACTTGCTGTGTCTAGCTATTAGGTCTTATTGATTGCCTATTGCTCAAAACAGTTTGAATTTGGTGCTAATAACAGCATATTAATGTCTCTTAGGAAGCATGGCTGGGTTGTTATTAGCAGCTACATCCAGTATATCAACATCCAAAGTATGTCTAAGACTTCTCTTAGCAAATAGTGTCATATATACTAAGCTACAATTAGAATAGATCAGAATTTGCAAGAAAATGTTTTATACTTAGACCACTCAAGAGAAAATAAAAAACCATCACTATTTTTTATGAAGTTCCTAGATTTTGCATATGTATACCAACAAGTTAATAACAGTAACCAAATTAAAAAACAAAACTGACTTATAACTGAGGCCCCAGGCAAAGAGACAACCCCCCACCCCCAAAGAGCTGGCATGACAGCTTCACTGAAGCACAACCTTCTAGGTTTGATCTCTCCTGATTGATTGTGCTCAGTTTGGTCTCCTTTCTGGCTCTGCCACTATCCACGTGGCCTCAGGCAAGCCAATACTTAGATTCTCTGAGCCTCATTTAACACTAGCATCTCCTTCCAGGGATGCTATGAAGTTTAAATGACTTAGTGCAAGTCAAACATCAGCACCAAGCCTGGCCCCTCAAGCACTTGACAATGATAACTGTTATTATCAACAATATTACCTTCATCTAATTCAGTCATCAAAATGTTTGATGCCATTGTATAGCTGAGACACAGTTTGCTACCTGATAGGCTAGCAATTATTTTTTCTTTCCACATTTGTAAAGCAAGACATTAAAGACAAGGCAAAATGACCTTGTATCAAGTAACCCCCTGTATGCCTTTAAAGCCTATTTGAGGACTCAAAGGCATTTTCCAACCAAGTTGTTCAGTTGTGGCACCAGCATTGTAAGTGCTAACTAAACATTTCAGAAGGAACTGCCCTCCCTGTGAAGGGATCTTGGTTTCCAACCATAATTTTTACTGGAATGCAGAAACAATGCCTACTTTGCAACATGTTCATTCAAATAAACTACACAGATCTTTATTATCTGCCAGATGTGGCTGCAGCTGGGAATCCAGAGGTGTTTCCTGTGGGACTCTATAACTCCATGTTGTCATTGAGGGTCCAAAGACTAATGTGGAGTGGTCCTCACCTTCAAGAGACTTGAGGCTTAGTAAAAGAGTCTTCCAGTACACAAATGATCAGGAAGTGGAACACAGTGGATAGGAGAAAGGAGGCCATGATGGTTTCTGCCAGCTTAGGGACAGGAGAGAGGGATAAAGGAAAAACAGAATTTCTGTATCCACTGGCTCTTAGAGGTTGAATACCCAATTCCATTAGCACTCATGCACTACTTCCCAAAGAAAATAGGTGGAGAATTTCAAATCTCTGAAGTCTTTAACTCAGCCTTGTATTTCTGTCTTGATAATCATGTGCATTATTTACTGCAGACAAACAACCTAACAGGAATTAACAATAATTGTTATTACCATTTACCTTTATAAACACAAAGTGCCACAGCCTATGATTTACTTGTCGTTTATTTTTTGGTCTTCACAACAGTCTTATGAGGAAAGTACTCTTTTGATCTCTGTCTTTTAATAAGGAAATGAAAACTTAAAGGACTTAATGTTCCCATGTCATATAGCTATAAGAGGCACTTACTATACTAATGCAAATACAGGAAGTTCTGACTCCAAAGTGTAACCTAAACTATTTAAGATTCCATCAGCTTACTAAATAAGCTATTTTCCCATGCTCCCTTGTAACCCTTTCCATAAGCTTACATAGTTTTTATTGAGTTGTATTTAAAATATAAGTATAATCTTGGATGCCCTCAGGAAATTTAAAAATACTTTTACCTTTAAAAAAACCACATGATTTCCAATATACTTGCTGAACTAGCTGTGACTGGATTATTTGTTAGCATTTAGGTATCTACAGCAATCCTGCCAGCTTGGGGTCTATCTGACCACAGGCTCACTGTGCCCTGTGCCTGCCAAAAGAATGTCAGTGGAAGCATCATCTTCACATTAAAAGTGATGCTTCTTCTCTGCTCCGCTCTACTCAGAGCTGGCCTGGAGACCTGGCCAACTCTTTGCTACAACTTAAAAGGGACATCAATAAATTAGAGGTTTAGGGAGCAATTTAACTCTAGAGCACAGAGAGTGTTTAGCCTGGGGAAAGTCTCAAAAAGGGACATCATAACTGTTCTCAAATACAGAGGGCCTTCCATGTCCAGGGTTTTGAATCAGCAGATTCAACCAACTTCAGATCAAAAATACTTGAGAAAAGATTGTGTTTGTACTAAACACATATGAGCTTTTTTTCTTGTCATTATTCCCTGAACAATACAGTAAAATAACTATTTACATAGCATTTACTTTGGATTTGATAGTGTAAGTAATCTGGAAACCAGTTAGTGTTCAAGAGGATGGGATGTGAGTGAGTTACGTGCAAACACTCCACTATTTTATGTAAGGGGCTTGAGCATCCTCAGATTTTGGTATCCTCAAGCGGTCTTGGAACTATGCCCTAAAGGTCTCAAGGGATAACTGTACCTGAAGATTGGTGATGCACAACAGAGAACCGCCTAATCTAGGGAACGTTCAGGCTGCAAACAAGGACAAGAGAGCTGACCTCAGAGGGATGTCAGCTGGGACCGAACACAAAGACAGCTAAAAATGACAATGGATCATTGAATTTTTTCTAAAAAAATCATTATATTTTACTGTTATGAGTTAGGTAGTTGTAAGTGTCCTGGCAGATGCTATCACTCTTTTATATTGTAAATTATATTGTTTTATATTATAACACTATATTGTTTTATATTATAAATCAAGTCTGAAGGCCTGATAATCTGCTTGTCTTCACCACATAAACCACTGTTGGAAAAAAAAAATGGTTAGCCATTCTTCAGGGGTTTTTAAATTGACAAATAAAATATATGTGAGTATGAAATATAGCATGTTTTGAAATATACATATATTGCAGAATGGCTAAACCAAACTAATTAACATATTATTCTTCCATTTACTTATCATATGTTTTTGGTGAGAACACTTAGAATCTACTGTCACAGCAATTTTCAAGAACACAATTCATTGCTATATCATCACCATGTTGTATAATAGATCTCATGAATGTATTTTCCCTGTATAACTGAAATTTCTTACTCTCCAACCAACATCTCCTCATCTCCACAGCCTCCCCCCAGCCTCTGGTAACCACCAGTTCTACTCTCTATTTGTATGAGTTCACTTTTTCAGATTCCTTACAAGTGAGATCGTGTGGCATTTGTCTTTCTGTGCCAGGCTTTTTTCACTTGGTATAATATCCAAGGGTTCATCCATGTTGGTACAAATGGCAGAATTTCCTTCTTTTTTTCTTGGCACCAGGGATTGAACTCAGGGGCACTTGACCACTGAGCCACATCCCCAGCCCTATTTTGTGTTTTATGTAGAGACAGGGTCTCACTGAGTTGCTTAGTGCCTCGCCATTGCTGAGGCTGGCTTTGAACTTGCTATTCTCCTGTCTCAGCCTCCCTAAGTGCTGGGATTACAGGCGTGAGCCACCACGCCCGACTAGAATTTCCTTCTTTTTAAAGGCTGAATGCTAATCCACGTGTATGTGTACACATTAGTAAGGAAATGCTGTCCCCCCACCACCAACACTACAATGGCTCTCCCTGACTCCTGACTGCATCTGAGTTGTGCTGAACAAGCAACAAAATAGTAATGAAGGTATTACAGTGGGCTCCTGTCCATTGTCCCCGTTAGATTATGAGCATCTTGAAGACAAGGATCCCCACCCTTGATCACCAAACATATTGATGGACAAGTCAGGACCCAGCAGGATGTTTTCACATTAGTATTGACTTTGTCAAATACTCCAGCTGCTCAGGGGGTTATATTGGTTCTAACAAAGTTCCTGTGAATCCCTGCCACGGGAATAGTAATTTTGTAATAATATGTAATTTACACACACACACACATAATTATATCTAAAGACTTGATAACTGTGTTCTTTTCCTTCTCCATCTAACCAAAATATGCCTCCGGTCATGGTAATTTCCAAAAATAAATAAATAAATAAATCTATGCTACTTGATTTCCATACAAACTTCATATTTGTTCAAAAGAAAAATAAAACTTAGTATAAAATCAGTTCAGGCTATTTTTTCCAAGTATGCCTAACATTATTCAACTCTCTGTAGACATTGTTGAGTTCCTGAAAGCTAAATATTTATTCTGTTAAAATAGATCCATAGTTCTACTAAAGAGAGGTCTTATTCATTCAAACTAATGTAGAGTAAACTATCATATGCAGCAATTTATTGCTATTTCCTAGAATAAGAACACTACTTTCAATTGCTGAAATCCAAATTACTAAAATAAACCTAAGCTTCAGGTTCCACTTGCTTAATATTCCTCAATGTTCATTTCTTAGATATGGAAGTGAAGCAAATCAACAAACGTGCCTCTGGCCAGGCTTTTGAGCTGATCTTAAAGCCACCATCTCCTATCTCAGAAGCTCCACGAACTTTAGCTTCTCCAAAGAAGAAAGACCTGTCCCTGGAGGAGATCCAGAAAAAACTGGAGGCTGCAGAGGAAAGAAGAAAGGTAATTTTTCCATAGGTTTTTAAGTTCTTCTCTATCCTCTTTCCTCTCCTCCCCTCTTTCCCTCCCCTCTTCTCCTCCTTTTCTCTCTCTCTCTCTCTCTCTCACACACACACACACACACACACACTTCAAGCAAAGTTTTCAGGGGACGGTGACACCTGAACCTGTCCACCCCACATGTGTAGGTCTTCAGTAGACACAGATTCGGGCTTGCTGGAGTAATAATTTCCTCACTTATGGTTAAACAGTCGCTGAGTTGAGGCAAGCCAAAACTGGAGCTCTCTTGCAGGCTAGAAGAGCTACAGTGTCTTACTGCCTCTCTCTCCATCTTAGATCTCTTACCATAACAACTTTCCTCCCCTAGTCAGTATGGATGCTCTAGAGACAGCACAGCCTTAGGTGTCCCCAGGCATCAGGGTGGAGGCACAGAGGTGGTGATTGTTCCCTTTCAGGGTCTGCATCATACCCCTGGTGTCCTGCATGATTTTCCTTAAAACTATTAATTACCAGTTCTTCTTCCCAAGATCTTGCCAGCCCAGATGTGGTTTTCCCCAGGATAAGGGCCACAGTTTGCCCCTTTGCTCCTCAGAGTTTCCCTGTCTGCCCTTGAAGTTAGTCCTTCCAAGATTAGGACATTCTCTGAGATCTCTAGTATCTTCCTCTACCCATTTCTTAGCTTTGATGGGATTTTCTTTCTCATTTTGCCATGGGTCCCTGCTTATATTAAAGAGCTTTTCTTTTGCCAAATTTTTAATTTTCTGTAGTCAGATGGTAAATAAAGCCAAGTATATTAAGATTGAAGGATACCAAGACATCCTAGAGACTCTATGCCTAGAGAAGCTGCCTGAATACGTCTGTTTGGTTTTGGTAGTTCATCCATCAAGATACACTTGATCACACAAAAATTGAATTCTCTTAAGTAATTGATTCCTACATTGTATTTCCCAGTTACTTTTTCATAATATATTTTTAGGCTCATGTAGTCACTAAAAATATGCTCCAAGTAAGGTCTTATAAGTGGAAACTTTGCATTTTTAATACTTTTTTTATTTTATGAAGACATTTCTATAAAAAGTCAACCAAAGGCTGGGGTTGTAGCTCAGGGGTGGAGTACTTGCCTAGCACGGATGAGGCACTGGGTTTGATCCTCAGCACCGCATAAAAACAAAGAAAAAATAGTTTAATTTCTTTAAAAAAAATTAGCCAACATATCATACACTTCTGTGTTGGATAATTACAAAGAGAACAAAGAGCATCCTAAAGACTAAATTCTCCAACAAGGAACACAGAGCAAACACATGTGTATGCAAGTGTGCACACAGACATACATAGTATATGTGCATACATATGCATGTATATATACACATGTATACATAAATGTTTGGTATCAAATAAAAGGCCCAAAGATTAGAAGCTCTCAGTTTAAATTTTCTGAATGAGAAAATGTCAACCTTTGTGGTTAAAAAAGTCTTCCCATGATACATAACATACAAATCTCAACTCTAATTGTCACCTAAGAGTGAGGTTCTCCAAATATCTGAAGAATATTACACACACACACACATACACTTTTATCCATTACTGCTGGTATTAATACAGATTTAGACAGGAGGAAACTGAACTATTAACCCAAGGATATGTACAGGGATTGTCGTTTTTAAAAAAAAGATCATTATTTTTTTGTCGTTTTTCATAGCTTCCTTCTCACAGTAAAGCTACTAAATTATTCAGTTATAGTTCATCAAAACTTTGCTACCAACAGATGCAACCAACTGGAGTGCTAGAGATCGTGCTGCACTCAGGGCAGCTTAAGTTCCCACCCAAACACTGGCATCCTGAAGGTAGTAGGTATAGGGATGAGCATAGGTGTATGTTCAGGCCATAAGTTGATGTGTAGTGATCAGAATACAAAGGTATTGACTGACCAGAAATTAAAACTAAAAAACAGAATTTATCACCATGGTTGAGAACATTAATGGTACTGCCAGGTGCATTTAATGTGGAGAAAATTATTGATGGAAAAAGAAAAGCACAGAGATCATCAAAATTAAGTGGGTGTTAATTTGTAAGTCATATAAAACTCCCTCTGGTAACTATTTAATGATTCTGGTAAAACTCCTGCAACCTGACAGCAATAAATTATCAACAATTACACATTTAAACAATTTAACTGAACTGGGAATTGACTACATAGCGTAAGAACATTTACAAATATAACCACTGAGCATTATGATGCCAGAAATATATATGTTCTTTGGAATACTTTAAAAAGCAGTATTCTATCACATTTTTTGTATTATTTGTTAAAATCTTTCAATCCAAAAATCATCATGTGGATTATGTCCTAATGGCAGACTTTTAATTAGAAGAAAGTGTAACTAATTAACAGAAAGAACCAGCTTAATGATTCATCAATTGATTTTCTTCTATTGGATTGTACTGACTTAATTAGCACTCATTTGAAGAACTGTTTATTCTCTTTAAATAGTCTTTAGTAAGTAGATATATCTCTGTAAATATCTTAGTGAGGATATGCAAATAACCCAAATCTAATTTAACTAGCTGAAAAAAAAAAGCGAATATATGACTAAAAAGTTAAGGAATGGCTACAGCATCAGGACCAGCTGTATTTAGGTCATCAAGCAGTTTTGGCAGAAAATTTTTTTTGATATCTGTCATTTCTGCATGCATCGAATTGGATGCATTACCAAAAAAGAAAATTAGTTTTAGTCAATGCCAATGCCAAATTACTCCTGTTACAACAGCAACTCCAACAGAAAGTAAGTTTCTCTTTCCCAATAGTTCTAACAAAAGTCCTGGAATTGACTCTCAATGGCCTTACTTGGATCGCATGCCCAACCCTAAACCAGTAATTACAGTCAAGGGGATGCAGTAGTTCATTTGCAAACCTGGATCACATGCCCACCACTGACCTGCAGGGAAGCTTAGGTAAGATCTCTGGGGTGAGAAGTGTGGAGGGGTCATTCTCAAAAAAAAAAAAAAAGAAAAGAAAGAAAGAAACAGGTGTTCTTATCAGAAAGGAAAATAGATCTTAGGCATGCAAAATTATAGATGTGCTCCATTTTTAGTGTTATTATAACAATTAGAATAACTAGCTTATTCATTGATACACTATACAATTTGTAATTCTCTTTGGTCCTGCACACACCCTATGTGCTTCTTTTCATATAAACAGAATGAAAAAGTCAATGTATGTGGCTATGAAGAACAACATTATTCTTTCAAAATATAATGTGAGCCACACATGTATCAAAATTTGTCTAGCAACTACATTTAAAAGAATAAAAAGAAATGTGTAAAATTACTTTTAATAATATATTTGAGCCCAACATATACAAAACATTATTTCAATATGTAATCAATAATGGAATTATTAATGAGCTATTTCACATTATTTTGTTCACAGTAAATCTCTGAAATTCAGTGTGTAGTTTACACTTACAATGGAGTTCAATTCAAACTGACCATATATGAATATCTTTCAAACCACATATGGCCAGTAGCCATGGAACTGGATAGCACAGATGCAAGTGACTAGACCGGAAAACTACTAGTGAACCACAGGGGAACTTCAGCCTCAGTCTTTAAAATTGGTACCCAATTATTCAGATTCAACTTTTTAAAAATATTGATTCTCTACAGATTATATTGATAAGGAAATTCAGAAAGTTAAAAAAGAAACTTCTATGCTCTGGTTTCAATATTTGCATTATGAAGTTGAGGACCCTTGGAGTCTCATACTTTCTTCCTTGGCTACCTGTGGCTTCTGTTTGCATGTTGATTCTTGACTGGAGAGGGGACTTCTCTGAGCCCAGGCTTACCTTCTATTCTCTCTCAGGGTACCTAGATTTTCCTTAGTAGCACTTAGCATAGTTGGTAAGCATATGTTTATTGCATATTTTATTATTTAAGCCCTTATCTCCATAAAGGTAGAGATGTGTCTTTTGTTTAATAGTGTCTAACAATAGTTAGTATTGCAAATACTTTGTGGTGGGGAGATTGAATCCAGGGCCTCATGCATTCTGGACAAGTGCTCTACCACTGAGCTATATCCCCAACACTTTTTATTTTGAGACAAGGCATTACTAAGTTGCCCAGCTGGCCTTGAACTTGCAATCCTACTGTCTCAGTCTCCTGATTCACTGGGAGAACAGGCACCCAGCACTACAAATACTTTTAAGTGAATAAATACTTTTAAGTGAATAACTTAAATTAACTTTTAAGTTAATATGGCAACATATTATTTTGTAACTTATTTTGATTTTTTTTCTATTCCATCCTCCCATCCTGAAACAAAAGTATAGTCAATAAATTTCCAAAAGACATCTGTAATTGCACTAAGTAAACTCTACAGTACAAGAGATTCCTCATCTAGGGAAAGTCACTCTATCACCATATCCATCAAGCACCTGCTGTTTGACAGACCTTTTTTTTTGGCAGGGGGAAGGGGATTGAACCCATGGCCTTGTGCATGTGAGGCAAGCATTTTACCAACTGAGCTATATCCTCAGCCCAGGCAAACCCTTTTCAGCACTAGGAACACCCCCACCAACTTTACCTTCCAATAAGAGAGAAATAAATAATAAATTAATATAAAATATGTCAGATTGTACAAAATAAAGCAAGGCAAAGGGAATCAGGAGTGTAGGAATGAAAGGAGTTATTTATATAGTGCAGACAGGAAAGATCTCTTAAGTAAGAGAATATTTGACAAGAAACATGAAGCCAGTGAGGGAGGTAAAACATGCATCTCTTCTCTAGGGGCAGGACATTTGAGAGTAGCAAGTGCAAAGGCCCTGAGGTGAGAGTATACTGGGGTGTTTAAGAAATAACACAAAGGCCAGTGAGGCTGAAGCAGAGAGTGCAAGGGGAAGCCTAGCAGGAACTGAGGTCAGGAGCTAGTATTTGAAGGACTTTGACTTCAAGTGAAATAGAGGTCATGGGAGAAAACAAAACCATGTCACTACTTTATGTGAATCACAGCATCATTTCAAAGAAGTATCTGTTCTTAAAAGGGTGGTGACTAGAAAAATAAATAGTGTTAGATAAATAAAACAGAAAAATGTTCTGGACTAAGAGAACCAAGGGCAGGTTTCAGAGTGCAGAAAGTGTGTTTTCAAGGCACTGGTGACCCGATTTGGATGGGAGTGGCTTCTGTTTGCATGTTGATTCTTGACTGGAGAGGGGACTTCTCTGAGCCCAGGCTTACCTTCTATTCTCTCTCAGGGTACCTAGGTTTACTCTGCTTTGGGTAGGGAGTAAACAGCTGGGAGGTGAGACTGGGGAAGGCCTTGAATGGCAGGTTAGGGAACAAGCTCCATTACAAGACATGAGGAACCAGTAAAGACTTTCCAAAACTATACTAGCACACACCCTGATCTGGTAGTCAGCAAAGTTTCATAATCCCATGAGTTAGAAATTTTTAGAGTCTACCTAGAACTCATACCACATTTAAATAAGTATTAGTAAATTTTCTTGCCATGATTGTAATCAAAGACACCTGTACCTGCCAATTTGTATTTCTGATTATGCTAAGATAGTAAGCATTTTCTCACTAAATTGACATAATTCTAACTCAAGTACAATTAAGACAGACTTGGATATAGATGTGAAATACAATTTGTTAGGACTTTTTAAACACAAAACAACTTAAGAATTCCACACACCCTACACACACACCACCATCACCATTGATATCTTTAAGGCCTGATCCTGGGAGTTCAGGGATCCTACCTGGGAACTGGGGACCTGGGCTGTATGGCAGAGGCTTCCTGGATTCACAGCCAGAAGGCTGCCACAGAGACGTCTCCATGTGGGATCAAGTCTTTGTGTTAAATGTTTCAGCAGCTTCTCCAATTCCTCAGCTCATCTGCTGACACTATTCCAGCAGTGACCATCTGGTTACTAGGTGGACAATACTCCATCAGGTTCCCTTGAACCAGAATTAATGTTCCATTGATTGGCTAGTAGAAGTTTATTATAAAAAGAACACCTTTTTCCTGCCTTTTTCTCCCTTTTGTAATTATCTTTGGGAATCAGTGTTCACCTGAGACTATATTAATCTCATGCAATCAGCTTGAAGCCCACTTCTTGAAAACACAACCTCTATACTGCAAACCATCTACCCATTCATTTATTCATTCATTCAACAAACATCTAGCAAAAGGTAGCAAGGATAGGCTACTAGTTGACTTAGGGCAACTTTCTCCCATTTCAATATCATTATTAATGATTCCTCTTTCCTTAGATGTTCTAGTTTGGGCAATCATTAATTGTCATGTTCAGCAAAGTGCAATGTTTAAAAGCATCTTTAAAACCAAGGTAGTTGCTGGGCATGGTGGAACACATCTGTAATCCCAGCAACTCTGGAGGCTGAGGCAGGAGAACTGCAAGTTCAAGGCCAGCCTCTGCAACTTAGTGAGGCCATAAGCAACTTAGTGAGGTCCTATCTCAAATTTTTAAAAAAAAATTTTTTTTTAAAGTACTGAGATGTGGCTTAGTGGTGAAGCACCTCTGGGTTCAATCCCCAGTACCAAAATAAATAAATAAATAAAACCATGGTAGCTAAGAACATATGATTAAGAGAATGGCCATGATTATACTCTATCCCACCACTTATTAGTTTTGTCACTTAATCTCTCGGTCTTCTTTTACCCATCTATGATAATAAGGTCCCATTTCATTAAATGATTGTAAGAAGCAGAAGGTTACTGTATATGAAGACATATATGCACTGTGAAAGGATTAGCTATTATTTTGTAAAGATGCATCTGGTTTCTGACCTCACAAAAATTATGGTCTAACAAATTCATGATTTTAGAAAGGAAAGTGGTTTTAATTAACACAGTGAAATGTTACCATATGATACATTTCATAGATATTTTTAATACAGTAAAATACTCTTTATCAAATCACACAGAAGTATAGGCAGATTGATAGATAATAGTACAACCAAATGTGGCTTGGAAAAATTAATATGAAAAAATGATGAAAAGGATCTCAATGATATCAATGAAACTGCACACTGAAACAGGTTAAATTAAAAAGTGCCCTACTAAAATCAGTGCAGTGGGATTTTAAATGACATACTGACATTACTGGCATGATGAACCCCAAAGTCACTGAAGCCCTAAAAGGAAGATGTGTTGCTTGCTCTTAATGAGATGGCATGAAAGTGAATCATTATTCACCAAACCTGGTAGGCTCACCCTTTCCATCTGTTGGCATCTCTCTTGGTAAATGGCAATCCAGATGGGATTCAGGAAAAGATGGGTGGTTTTTACAGCACTAGATCATGAAATCCAGCTCCTGATTATTCACAGTTGGGTATTCAGAAAGCCAGTTTGACACACAAGCCACAAAATTCTCCTGGTGCTATCCTCTCAATGAAGAGCACCTCAAATTTCTTTTCCTACGAGTGAAAACCATCACAGATGTTAGAATGGGAAGGACTCATTCCAAAGGTCTTTGGGTTTGAATCATTTTAAATTTCTTATTATGCTTCTAGCTCTTCAACATAAAACAAATATTGCACCCTTTTTTAACAAAATTGTTCTCAATTGTCCTTTAAACAAGACGTTGTTGTGACTTTAACTGGATTAATAATGGTTTTCATTGTTAGTTGTAATGCCAATAATTACAGACGCATCATCTAACCTACCAGCATAGAGGCACTTCGCTACTCAAAGTTTAGTGTCTCATCAATTGTCCTGGATTGCAAGTAATAAGTCCCGCAAATGATGAAAAGATGCCAGAAAATAAAAGACAGAAATGTGTTTACTTCAGAAATAATGGAAAACTAGAGCTAACTAAAATGTAGCCTTAAATCTCTTATGTGTACATAAAGTAAAATGAGTTTTATATTCCAGTTAACTCAAATTTATCTCCCATTTCATTTGTGCAGTAATTAAACTCTTATACTGGGTAATAAAAGAAATGGTAATTAACCTCTTTGGAAAACGTTAAAGTGTTCCTGAATGTACAATAACTCTTCTTAGCTGTCTCATTACTTTCCCGTCATGTACCTCTTGTGTCATTATTCCAGTGATCTGAGTTCCACGTGAGAAGGTTTATGCCTAGAAAAGGTGTTCACCAGTAACGTGCATTGGTTTCTACAGTAGTACTATGGAGAAGCTTTCCTAGTCACCCAAGATGCCACTTCTGTACTTTGCCTTGACATTTGCATTATATCAGCTGATCGTCAAATTGCCCTAATTTTCCCTTTCAATATATCAGCAACCTTTTACACATTCTTCAGAAATGTTCCTCCAAGGCCAGATGCCTTTTCCGTGAACAATTTATTTTTAACCACTTTTAGCAAATGCCACATCTCCAACCTCTCAGTCCACCCAGTCAAGACTCCTTTCTGCTAATCTGCCCATCCAAAGTATAAAATAAGAAAACCTATCTGAACACGTAATGAGAACTTGATTTTGGAAAATGAAAGGATATGCTACCACTTTTGTATATCATATTTTTATTCTACAGCCTCACACTCATTTCATGTCATGTTTCATTTAAGGCAGTTTTCTCAACTAACTTCTTTCTTGATCGTTGATACATATACCAGAATCAAAACCAATTTTCTTCCCTGAGAGTATAATTGGAACATTAAAATTTATTCATGTGGGAATCAATTTCTTCCCAGGAATAAAGTGAGAGAAGTTATAGGCAGAAATAGCTGGAGACTAGGCTATATTCAGAAAGAGCAACAGTAGTGACTTTCTGCACCAGTGGAGTAACAGAGATCTTAGGAACTAAGGTAAAGGACCCCATGGCTAATAGCTCCACAGACGAATTTGTCTAAAAATTGAGTACTTATGAGTAGGGACCACAGTAAGAAGCCAGAAGCACTCTCTTGATAAGAATGCTTTCCATCATACTGGACTCCACATCCTATATTCTTTTCACAGAATTGAATTTTAAATATTTGAAACATGGACAGTTACTAGTTCCTCTAATGCATTAGTTGAGATAATGGTGAATATTACATTCACTTCTAGTGTATAAAGAAAAGCACCCCAGAAGTTTGCAGCCCTGAAGGCTGGCCTGGCTCAGTTTCCCAGGTCTTTGTCAACTAGCCTCAGACTCATGTGATGA
Source organism: Geosciurus inauris (assembly GCA_004024805.1). NCBI lineage: Eukaryota > Metazoa > Chordata > Mammalia > Rodentia > Sciuridae > Geosciurus > Geosciurus inauris. The sequence continues at coordinate 24,074 of PVHX01014942.1, read as the reverse complement.
CACTCTGTATTGCTTTCTGGTTTTGTTTTGCGGTATTAATTGTGCTTATTAAAAATGTACCTGACACTTATGCTGTACATCTCATTTAGCCCCAACAGCTGCAAAAGTACTAACCCCATTAACAGGCATTTGGAAGTGAGCCAAGTGCTGCACTTCAGTAAATGCAGTAGATAACACCCAGAGTGGGAACTCTCCATTGCTCACAATGGGAACCGTGGGAGGATGTGTTCATGCAAACTAAATATGTCCCACCAAGGCCAGACACTTAAAAAGGTATGTGTTGCTGTATTACTCTTTAAAGTCTTCTCTTCTCAATCCTCCTCCCGTGTTGCCTCCTCCTGATTCCTGCTGTTTTGCAAAGAAATTAAGAATGTAAATATACACTTCAAGTTAAAACACAACTGAGCTAAGTGCCAACTGAATTTGAGCATTTGAAAATGAGACATTCCGCTGTTACAGTGGCCTCCTGCTAACTGTCCATCCACAGTGACTTTCTCTGTGGGCTGACCCTGCCTGAGGAGCAGCAAATGCATGCCCCTGGCCAGGGACTCCATGTCCACAGCACTGAGGTGGGTCCCACACTCCACAAAGCAGGATGCAAGCACAGATTTTCTGAACATCGGGTTGGAACCCTATAACAGTGTGCCACAGGAGCTCCTGTAGAAAGGCTGCTTGAAACAAATGGCCACAAAAAAATCCAGCTGGATCCTGCAAAGGACAGCATTGAAGAAATCCCCATCTGTGGAGGAGGAAGGGAGGGAGGGAATTGCTAACACACTCTGCAGAGAGCTCGCCATCTTCTTGCCTTAGCAATTGTGCTGATGGGCCTGTGTTGCTCAGAACATTCCCTAACTGTGTGTTCAGGTGGAAAACAATTTTAAGAGCCCCACACTGGAGGGTTTTGACAGTTGAGTTTTGTTTTGATTCATTTGGTTTGGTTTTGTTTCCCAGAGAACTTCCATGGGTTCCTGTGCGTTATAAGAGAAGTCTCAAGGCCAATCTGGTCCTTATTTCTTGGACACATCTCACCCTTGTTTGGTGATAACCCAACCTTCTTGTCTGGTCTGAAGATTACATAGATTGGACTTTATGAAATGAAAGATCCAAGTTGTTTCCTCTTCTCTCTTTGTGGTGCTTCACTGTGAAATTTCCTATCAGTACAGTTCCATTCCATCGACCATAAGTATATGGTGGGGAGGAAGGAGTTTTAGGGAAGAACTCAAACTGTCCTTAATGGCAAGGACCCCTGAATCCACTAAATATCCAAAAATCTAAGGAGTCTGAACAACTATTATGTGCACGTGAGATGACCAAACGTTTACAGCTGCTTTGAACTGTACATGCAGGTTTGATGCCCTCATCTCCTGATCCTATATGGCTTGAGTTTTATTTTCAGTAGTAATGACTACCATTTGTATAGTACTTGAAACAATTTTCCATGAAAAATCCAGTTAGATCCTATTAGGGCAGTACTGGAAACACTGATCTACAGGAGATGGGAGGCAAACATCATTTGATCCTAACAAATAACCCTAGGAGATGGATACTATCCTTATCCATACACCAAAAAATTAATTTCATGAAGTCTTTCCTCAGAGAGAGACTTTAAAAGCACATCGCTATAGTTCTGTATCTGCCTGTAACAATATTTCTCTCTCCCTCTCTCTATCTCTCTCTCTGTCTCTCTCTGTCTCTCTGTCTCTCCCTCTCTCTCTGTCTCTCTCTCTCTGTCTCTCTCTGTCTCTCTCTCTCTCTCTTTCTCCCCCCTTCCTCCCTGCCCATCCCAACGCCCAACAATTCAGTAGTCCTGGTAAAAGTGAGCATAATCTATGTAGGCTGCTTTAACAACAGCCCCCTCTAGAGGCAAGAAGACAAACCACCTAGAACATGTGTAATTTAGTGTTATTTTCTCATTATTTTTCATATTAGCTTTCCTAAAAGCTAAATCAAAGAAAGAATGTGAAGAGTCCAGTAAATGTTCAGTAAAACCTTCATGGAGTTAAAGCAAGAAGTAAGGCTGCTTCTCAGGATTTTCTATCTAACCTGCAGTGAGCCACAGATCTATTCCAGATAAACTTCCAAATAAACACAGAAGCCAAGACTTGTACGGCTGTCTGATTTGTACCACTGATGTAGCATTTTATCTGAAGAGAAGTTTCTTTCCTTTCCAGGCCCCATATTGCCTGTGCATCCAGTGCTCTCCAGTAAATTCCCATAACCACTACCATCAACTAAGGGTTTTCCTAAGTAATGGTTTTGATTGTAATCAGTATTCAACAGGCCACTTCAGAATTTTTTTGATCCACAATTGTTTAGATATTCACATTCGTCATTACTCCAGTGAAGGCTCACCTCAGAGCATCAGTCAATTCTAAACTGTTCAGGAACAATGAGTATATGAGAATTTGGTCTTAAACTTGGGTAGTTCAGTATTGGGTAAGATTTCTCTCAGTTACATAGCATGGAGAAGTAAATAACACATCTACAGTCACCAACAGAACTAAGGCTTAAAAACACAAGCCTGACCCCAAAGCCCATGCCAGTGTGTTTTTCAAAAAATGTAGACTATGAGCCGGGCGCGGTGACTCTCGCTTGTAATCCCAGCACTTAGGGAGGCTGAGACAGGAGAATCACGAGTTCAAAGCCAGCCTCAGCAACGGCAAGGAGCTAAGCAGCTCTGTGAGACCCTGTCTCTACATAAAACACAAAATGGGGCTGGGGATGTGGCTCAGTGGTCGGGTGCCCCTGAGTTCAATCCCTGGTACCAAAAACAAAAAAACAACAAAAAAAGTAGACTATGACCTGCCTGCAGATCTGCTTATCAAAAATGTAGATGCCTGGGCCTCACCAAAGAACCTTGAAATCAGAATCTCTGCAGGTAGATACCAGGCACCTGCATTTTTATCAAGCACCCCAGTGATATCACATTGCAGAGAGCCATCTAGCTTCCCGAAGCTACAGGAGAATTATGTGCACAAAGTAAAGCAATGGGGAGTAGGGGTGTCAGAGGCACACTTGGCTCTGACATTTCTGCTCAAATCACTAGGCAAGCACAGGATTTTAATAAACACTTAGAGTGATCAAGAAAGGGTCATACCAAGGAGTTTCTGCTGTCTGTGGCCAAGTGAGCATTAGATTTGTACTGCTTTCAGGTCTCCAAAGAGAATTTGGCTCATGGTTAAAGAAGGGAGGGGGCAGGTATGTAATAAAAACAGAAAGTAATTTGTTGATTTGATTGAGGAAAATTGAAAATCTTATTATAGGTCCCAGCATACAGTTGATCAGAAAAAAGAGAGAAAGAGAGAAAGAGAGAAAGGAAGGGAGGAAGGGAGGAAGGGAGGAAGGGAGGAAGGAAGGAAGGAAGGAAGGAAGGAAGGAAGGAAGGAAGGAAGGAAGGAAGGAAGGAAGGAAGGAAAAATTAGCACAGGAAAAAAAAATAGCCCCAGTCGTCACCCATTTTCCTCAGGCACTGAGGGAACATTGCCATCCAGTGATTAATTATAGCATTTCCTGTTGCATAAATGCTTAACAGCAACTTATTTTTTTAAAAAACACACTCCTCAATGAGGGTTAAATATTGCTTCTTTTAAGACAGTCTGTCCAAAATATCCACAGTGGAAAATTGAACTAAGCACATTTCCCAACTAACCACATTCTATAGAAAATGCTAGAAGTGCTATTCATTTGAAAAGAACACTCCCTGGAATCCATGGACTATTTATTCTGCCAGGTTAGTGTTCAAGTAATTATAAGATGGATGTGTTTTTCTTCCACAGTCTCAGGAGGCCCAGGTGCTGAAACAATTGGCAGAGAAGAGGGAGCATGAGCGAGAAGTCCTTCAGAAGGCTTTGGAGGAGAACAACAACTTCAGCAAGATGGCGGAGGAAAAGCTGATCCTGAAAATGGAACAAATCAAGGAAAACCGTGAGGCTAATCTAGCTGCTATTATTGAACGTCTGCAGGAAAAGGTAATCACAACACAGGCCTGAGCAGGTTGCATATGATTTCATATGCAACACAACTGAACCCCGTAAGTGTGAGCACAAAGACAGTCCAAATTTGCTGCATATGCTAGGACAATTTCCCCCATGGGGAGGGTCTCAGAGTAGTGTTGACTCAGCTAAGGGCTAAAACATGGTAGAGAAAGTAGAACCCCCACATCAACACTGAAATTTTTTAAAATTTCCATTGACGTTTGAATGGGTTCTGTGAGGCTAAGTCATGCTTTTCAAATGTATATCTGCTCAAACCTTAAGAAATTGGGGGCTGGGGCTATAGCTCAGAGACTTGCCTAGCACATGTGAGGCACTGAGTTCCATCTTCAGCACCACATAAAAATAAATACATAAAATAGAAATAAACTTGAAAAATATGAAATTGGAAATATTACACATTTAATATAGTAGTGTTATATTAATATATAATACTGATGTATATTTCATTTAGTTAATATATATTTAATAGAAAGATTAAATTAGAAAATTTACATTTGTCAGGAAAGGCCAGAATATTTATGTACACTGGTAAGCCCATTCTCTTCATTTTGGGAAATCTACATGGATAACTGATGTATACTAACATTGCATGGAACCACAGTAAAAGGGAGATAATAGTGGATGTTCAGTTCATCAAGTTCTTCTATCCTGCTGCCTTTCTCCTCATCCATCTGCACATATACTCATACCCATCAATCAAACTTTGTCCAGTTCCAAACATTGGGTTGAGCTCAAAAAATAGGAACTTTGAGAAAGATGCCCTAATCCTTTTTTAAACAGTTACCCTCCTGGCCAGTACTGAGAACTGTTAGATGTGAGGTTCCAAGGATACAGAGAGAAACAGGACCATACTGTCATCACCGTGCTAGGAGTTTAGACAAATCCACTTCCTGTTTTTTAAGTATTTCTTAGGAAGCTTCATGTCTTCTATTGGAGTTGGCTCATCTCATTAAAGGTCCAGGCAGACTTCTTTGGAAGTTCTGGTGATTCTTCATTTTCACTCTTCTTCTCTGACTACAAATTCAGGGTAGGAGCAAGGACATTAGGCATCAAACCCTTTAAAAACTGTAATTTCAAGGTTTTCATGGGCATCTGTGCTTTTAAGGAATTTTTTAAGTGTTGCTGGGGAAGGGTGCATAGATCTGGCACAGAGGTAAAACATTGAGGCTAGTAGGGATGTGAGCAGGAGCTAGAATAGCCACTGGGTGCTTCAGCCACAACCTGAAACTTGAGATCAAAATCTTTATTTATATGCCAGTGTTTCCAAACTCTCAGAACTATGTCATCATGCTTTCCCCAAAGGAATCAGGTCAGGATTTAGAGGAAACAACAGAATTTGTTACATGTGTAGTGTCAAAACAAATGCTTTACTGAGGTATAGAAAAGTTCTGTTTGCTAAAACATATTCCCCTGACCTTGAACCAGTCAGTCTTCCTACAGTTATTCTCAATTCACACTTTTCTAGAGAACTGAGGAAATTCTTGCTTGGCCAATGCTGGTACCATGGACAGAAGAGAGTCACTGTGTGTTCTATGTGTTATACCTGCAACTCACTTTCATTTCATATCCTAGGCTCTAAGAAAAATCCAGTGCAGTTGCTTGATATGGTATATGCTGATTTTATTTTAGCATTCTCAATTACACCTTTAGTATCCAATGCAAAATTTGCGTCCTTGACAGTCTAGGAGCATTATTTTTTTTTAAATTACACATATGCAAACCTAGAGCATATCTTCCCTGATATGAACTATAAAATTGCTCATAAAGTTTGATATTTTAACCAGTATTTCCAGAAGTACTAGATTTAAATAGGCAATTTTTTTTCCTCCATGCTTTTTAAATGTTCACCATCTCCTGCCCAGTTCTCTTCTGTACTCTTTCCACCATCCCCCACCCAAACAGAGTCTTCCTCATACACATATATTCTTATCTACATACAACTTTTCCTACAAATAACCATGAAGGGTTTTAGATTCCTGGCATTGAGCTGCAGAATCTCCAGGGGAGACTGTATACATATGTGTGTGTGCGTGTGTGTGTGTGTGTGTGTGTGTGTGTGTAGTAAATATATATAAAAACAAATATATATACATATATAATTATGTATATATTTCTTTTTAATCTTCACAAAATTCCAATATGCAGCCAGGTTTGAGACTTTGTAGTTTGTAGCCTGTTCTGATTTTAAATCTTAGCCATCAGTATTCTATCCCATGGTTAATGCAGCCAACATCATTTCTAGGACCTTATTTTTTCTGGTATTTCATAGCTAAAGAGATACTTTTTAAATCTAACAGGATCTTTGACCATTGTCAGGCAACATTTTTTATCTCTTTAATAAAGTAGAGATGTTTCTTAGGAAATAACAAAATAACTCCCATCTGATATATTTTAAGTAGATTGTAAATTTGGTGCAAAATTATTGTTATATATTGTGTCTATATTTGTATATACAAAAACCACTAAGTAAGTTTTTTGTTATGATCCCTATCTAGCCTTTTGTTCACATGAAATTACTCTTATGAAATTAGAAATTAAAAAGATCAATAATAATCCTGAAAAATGTGTAAAACTGACCATATAGCATAAGCTCTTCTGAAATCTGCCACATTAAACTATGATTACTTCAGAAACAACACCTATTAATGAGTTAATTTTTCAATGAGTATTTATGAAGTCCCTACTATATGTTCAGGAACCTGAAAGGGAGTAACATCAAAAGACATTTACCAACCATCTCTTCCTGATGCAGACAACACAAAATACATCACTAAATAACATAGCGCCCATAATTAGAGAACAAGAAAATGTGTAGTGTGGTTCAGTCCATACTACAAAGCATGGAAGAATATCAGTGAAAGCGAATCTACCTCAAGGCTTCCACACCAGGGAAAACACTTGTTCTACCAGCAGGAGTGATCAGAGACACACTTTCTTCTTCCCCTAACTTGACCTTTCCTCCCTTGAAGCACTTCACAGCATCCTGCCGAAAATTCTCCCCCTGTCCCACCTGCCTACCCAATTTATAATATCATGATAAATACCAACAGAGTTTCAGGGTGTTCCAGAGCAAGAGAAGTAAATCACCCAGACAAACTTGGCAACTAGTTTACCCTATCCAAGCACAAAGGACAGTGCTTAGAAAATAAAAGATGTGGTCTCGGTGTAATTGGTAATTTCACTTCTTACAATCTAACAAATGTCGAGTAAAAGCCTTATAGCCATGTTCTAGTGAAAACAGCATCTCAAAATATAATATAGCTTAAAATGATATTTCTGTCTTCAGGGAATGAGATTCTGTGGTTGTTTCCTATGAGTGATTTTGATAACATAGAACTCTCTAGGTATAGATTTCAACCATTCTCAATTTACTGTAACCTTATGTTCTTCTCATCAGCTGATGTTTGTTTTCTTGTCATTCTGATTCATAAGTGCATTTGTAGCCATTTAGTAGCCATTTAGTATTGAACATGTGATGAATGAATAATGAAAGGGGAAAGGAGGTGAAAACTAACCTTTATTGATTGCTCACCATAGGCCAGATATTTTTGCATTTACTAACACATTTAATCCATACAACACTAAAAGAAAATACTATTAGTATCACCATTTCACATCTAAGGAGACTGGTCCTGAGAAAGGTTAAGCCATTTGGCCAAGGCCACAAAGCTAAGTAAAGTGCAGAGTCTAGGCCTAATTCTGTATCTTTGGCTCCAAACTTTTACACCAAGCTAAAGCTACTACTATTTTTCAGTCATCAAACACTGCATTGTAAGGAGTCTCATCAGAAGGACTAGAAGTTGCACTCCATGGCTACCCATGACCCCATGGCCACCATCATCTTGATGTTTGAAAATGGGAGCTTTCTGGGCTCTCAGGACCCACCCCTGACCCCTTTCATATTAAAGAAAGATGAAAGATAAAATTAAAGATAACATCAACTTCATTTTTCATTTAAATAGACTCAAGTAACAAAATTTCACAGATAGAATTAAAACCCTAGGTCACCTAGTTCAAGCCCCTTGATCATATTTGATACCTAATAAAATTAAAGGGACATTAAAAGATAAAGAGAAAAAGAGACCACATAGTTCTTACTTTCCAGTGGAGAAATCTGCTAAACTTCATTTTTGGAGGACCAAAATTTTTTCTAAACCACCTTTAAGACATTCTCTCTGAAGAGAGGAAGGTTAATTGCAGAAACTGTAAATTTAGATGTTTAGGTATGTCTAGCCAATGGGTTCTGGGCCAATTTTAGGAGCCCAATAATGAAATGAGTATTATCAAAGAACAGTATTCTGGATGAGCTTCTTAGAGTCCCCCAACTGCCTTAGGAAACTCTGGACTGCAGGTTTTCTAATAATAACTGTTTACTGATAAGAAAAGCAGATGATGCGAACAATTACAAGTCCTGTGTATGTCTGCTTTTGGTTCTCCCACATATTGATGTAAAGCTGTATTAACACTTCATGAATACATATTTAATAATTAGTATGTAAAATTTTCAAACAATAGATTGATTAAAATGCCTGAAAATAATATTGTTTTAGCAGCTCAGAAGGATGTATCTAAATTTCCTTTTTCTTGTGTTATCTAAAGCTTACAGATTGTATTTGTTTTTCCCTATGGCAAAATTCATTTCTTTGCAACAAATTTTGAGTATAGTAAAAAGTGCATCTAAAAGGAGATTAGTAATAATAATTATAATGCTTCTTCTTATGAAGTTCCATTTACATGAATTTTAAGCTTGAGGCTTTGTGTTTTTCTAGCATAGTGATAGCCTAGGCTTTTTCTCAATTTTTCTAAGAACTCATCACTCAATAATTAGTCTCTTTTTGCATGAGAAAAAGATTTTGCTGCATCTTTTCCTTATAATAGCAGAACAAAAAGAAGAGTCAGCTGCATCCATGCTAATTTCCCTAGCATCATTTCCAACAGGACCTGATTTCTCTATACAGCCCTCTTCTCCCTTTTCTTCATGGTTTTTGAAGCTCATTTAAGCCAATTAGATAAAACTGCTCTGAAACTGTCCCTCTAGCATCAATGTCCTGATTTCTCCAATTCTGTATCATTGAAGGAAGTGTAGAGTCTCTATGCATTTTTCTTCTAGAACCTACACTTGAAAAGACTCATTTTCCCTCACTCCTATGCAACTGTCTCCCTACACTAACCCTGAGATTGTACAACAGTGAGAGTGGACTGCGGAACTAGGTTCTCTGGGTTTAAATCTCAGCTTACCCATTTGTTAGTTGAACTTGGGCAAGTAATGTAGCTTTGGGTACCTCAGTCTCTTCATCTGTAAAATGGGGATAACAGAACCCCATCACAAAATTCTGTGATAGAATTTCCATGAGGATTAAGCAAACTGATAAAAGTAAAGTCTGTGTTTATGCCAGCATGGTACATATTAAGAGCCTAATAAATGCTCAGTATTATAATACAAATAATACTATAAGCATATAATCCTTGAAGTGAATAGGGTTTAATAATAAGATTTACTTTATATCTGGTCAATGTCGTTGATCCTGAACTAAAGGAAACTGCAGAACCTCAATAAATTTCTGGAACTTTGGTGGAGTGAGAAAGTAGTATAAGTAATATTCTAAATAGAACAATAAATAATAATACTAAAAATTAACATTTCATAAGTTGAATTTAACACGCATTTGACACCTACTATATGCAAAACAATATGCTTATAATCATCTAGTGTAGAACCATGTATTTAAAAATACTGGGTCCATCTGTCTTCCATCGGTTTTCTCAGTTCAAGGTTAGTGCCTCTAGTCCTCATGTTAATCAACATCCACCAGTCCTGTGCTATATGCAAATCACTCTGTTAGGCTTGCCAAGTGGAACAGAAATGAAAAACAGAGGACAGACCCTTAGTGAGCCTGTAGTCAACTATAACAGATAAGGACAGGAATGCTCTCAAGTTTATTCATGCCACATAAAAAGGAAAGACTTATTTATCCAAGTGTTCCCCTAGAAGGTGAGATTACTTTAACCTATGGTGTCATGAAAATCTTCATGGAGAAAGACACAACTGCCACAGGGCTTAAAGAGTAAGGTTACAATCCTGGCCAGTGGTACTAGAAGACTAAGACTCTCATGCATAAAAATAAAATTCCATTAAACAAAAACATCATGTAGGTACAGGAAAAGACTGGAAGCTAAGACTGGAAAAGTCATTAGACAAGTTATAAAGGGAACAAACAGGTCAAGAGTTTAGGAAACAATATAAAAAGTCTTCTTCCTGAATCTAATCATTCCAAAGTGTCCATCAGCAATGATAAAGACCTTAAAATAGTAGGGTAAAGGAAAAACACCATTTAAAAAATGAGAAGGAAACCAACAATGTAATATTTCATTGCTATTCTCATGATTTATACAGAATTCATTATATCCAAAATTCTCTTTAAATCATATTACTTTTTGGTCATAGTTTAAACCAAAAGAAAACAAAAAGTTTTAAAGATGCGATAAGTCTTGTAAAATCCTCTAATGTGACATTTCTGTGTGCCCACAATTGCGCTTGTTGTGAAATGAAAATGTCGCAAAGGTAGACACGGGTCACTTCCAACCAGGTCCTCATTATGCAGAGGATGGAGCAGACCATCCTGCTCCATGCAGACCACACAGCATGACTCCGTGACATTCTCTTCCTTCCTTTGGTGCTTTCTAGGAGAGGCATGCTGCAGAGGTGCGCAGGAACAAGGAACTCCAGGTGGAACTGTCTGGCTGAAGCGAATGGAGGGTATGGCACGCCCCACCGATAGTAAATCCCCCTGCCTATATTATAATGGATCATGCGATATCAGTATGGGAAATGTATGACATGGTTTAAAAAGAACTCATTATAAAAAAAAAAAAAAAAACAGAATCAAAAATTTAAAAAAAGTCAATGCGGTCTCTTTGCAGAATGTTTTGCTTGATGTTTAAAAAAATACCTTGGATCTTATTTTGTAAATACTTACATTTTTGTTAAAAAATACAAGTATTGCATTATGCAAGTTATTTCATAATCTTACATGTCCTGTAACAGGCTTTTGATGTTGTGTCTTTCCACTCAAATGGATTTGCTAGGTCTGTTCTTTTTGAAGCTCCCCATGTCTAACTCCATTCCCTGCCCTTTTCATTCTAACAGAAAAATGAGGTCAGTAGACAGTCTATGGTGCTAGAAACCCACCATTGCCTAATGACCTAGGTGACTTTGTAGTCTCTGAGCTTGACCAAGACCATACCTAGACCACAGGTATTGACTCCACATGAACCTCCACATTTGTTTGCTCATAATCTACTTACTGCCTAGCAACTACAAACCAGGCTAAGAAAAACCACCAGTCATAGCATTTACTTCTGCTTCTCCTGGATTATGTGCTACAAATGTGCTTTGGTTTTAGAAAGGGATGGATGAGAAGACAGATCTGAGATCAATCCGGGTAGAAGCAAAAAGCTGAACCTTTTAAAGTGCTGAACACAAATCCACATCCAAATGGTTCCAGCAGCTGCAAAATCGCTCTTCATAAAGTGGGCTGACTTCTCTAGTTTAAGTTCTTTTGATGGAATGAATTAATTAATGTGTCAGGTGGCTTATTTGTGGATGCCATGATTGATGATGTTCATTTTAAGCTTTTACCTATAGTACAAGTACATGATGCTACTGAATATTTTTCCACTTGGAAACTGTGAGCTGGTTGTTGCATTCAAACACAAAATCAAAAACACTGCGGACTTCCACTCAAGCTGGTCTTTCTTCCCCAGTGTGAGGCAATCCTGCCTATTAAAAAAAAAGAAAAAAAAAGAAAAAAAAATCACTCCATCTGTGAAGCTGATGCAGTCAAAGGGGGCTAGGCAGGGCATTTGTGCCAACTAAGAGAATCACCAGATACCCACTATAAGTACCTATCGCAGTTTTGAAGTCGTTTCTCCCCCAACTCCCACCTCCCAACTCCTGAAGGTTGCTGCCTGCATATATACTCTTCATTAGTGCTATTTTCCTGTATGTCATTGTGAGCAAGCTGTGATTAATAAAGAATTGGAGTTCTGTGAACTAATAAAGTTTTGGTCTGTTCTCTTGCCCCCTCACATTCTAACCCTAGAGTTCCAATTTTAAAAGGGTGGCCATTAGATTGGATGCTCTCACAAGCAAAGAGACAATATGAGCTGGAGAGAAACCAGGGCACTGCTGACCACTTCCCTTCTGCAGCATCAGGCTGCTTCTCTTTGCTCCTCCCTGGGACAGGCCCACCCGTGAGAGAGTCTTCAACCCCTTCCCCTCAACTACATACAAGATGAAGGAGAAACTAAAGCTCAGATTGACAAGGCCCAGGAAGAGAACCCCTCTCAGGGTACTAGAAGATTCCAGGCACCTTCCCAAGTCCTCTCATGTCACCACAGGACACCTCCCCTAGCCTGGGCCGTCTGTTAAAATGTGATTTCTCTGCCATATTGCTGAATTTTGTACTGCCAATAGGCACATTGCACACATGGACACAGCAGGGTCCTGTCACTGGCCCAGATGGATCTTGCAGGACCAAAGGAACAGCATCCAGTTTTAACAGAAAAATCATAAATGATTGAAACCACATAGATTTATGAATAAGCAAATTGGGTTATCATCCCCAGGACCACTAACAAGCCAAGTGTAGCACTGAGGCCACCTGGTCTCTATCTCAAATATCCTTTAATATTTGTCAGAATCTAACACTGAAACAAATGAGACAAATGCTTTAGAATATCAGCGCTTCTGTTTAGCATGAAAAAATGCTCTATTTTCACAATGAATTATATAAATCAGTTCTGAAAACAGATGATTTTCCTTTTCCTGATCCTGTGTAAAACCCTTGGAACAGGAACATGAATGATCATCAGCTCACAGTCTAGTAGCTTATTTTGGCCTAAAATTAGCAAACAGGGCTGTGTTGGTCAGTCCATGCAGCATATAGGGAAAACAGATTATTGCTATAAAGCTTTGTGAAATCTTTAAAATAACTGACAGACCTCTGTACTACTGTGAGAGCCCCTGAACTACAATCGCTGCTGATCAGTCCAACTGCTTCATCTCAAGTCTTTCCACTACTTTACACCATCTAATTCTAAGTGAAGAAACAAAGACCCAGAGAGCAAAGTAGTTTGCTTCAGGCAACAACCACCTCTCATGATTTCTCTTCTCACTAATGGTTCATCAGCAGACCACTCCCAGGTCTCACCTCTCTGGTGAAGACAAGTTAGGTCTATGAAGCTTCACCAGCCATCCTCGAATTTGAGCATGTCTCAGGGTCATTTGCAGGGCTTATTAAAAGCATATTACTGAGCCCTACCTCTACAATTTTCAATTCCTGAGGTCTGTGCCAAAGCTTGGAAATATGATGCTAGTACAGCTCACCTGCTATGGACAATGAAACTGATCCAGTGTGTGACTGGCAGTGGCTGCCGCACCAAGAGCACCTAGTTCAGTCAGCATGTTCCATGCCAGGCAGAGGGTAAACAGAAACTCACTCAACTTTATTCGAGAAATGGAAGCAGAAGAAATCTAAAAAAGAAAGAAAATGAATAACATTTTGCAGGATACTGAAACAAAGGGATAATGCAGCTAGGGGCTAGGCAGGGCTAAGAAGCAGGTAAAGTTGGGGAAAAAAACATCCAGCCCCTCTTACACAACATATTATTTCAGTAGGGCTTAAAAAGTCCTAAGACACCTCTGACCCTTTCAGAAATGGCCTAAGTTCTCTGCAGGGTGATGTCAGTCAGTGAATTGTCCATGTGTAGCCCATTCCACTTAAAGATGTTTTTAAGAGTCTTGGTTTTCTCAGTGCTATGTTTAGCTTCTCTAAATGTCTTTGAAATGTTCTGTGAAAATCCACAAAATCACATTTATTTGATGATTCACCCATCTCTCATATCTCTTCTACACCCCCAAAATGTATGGAACAATTGAATATTGACAAATGGTAAGAGCCCTGCTGGGTTAGTCCACACTTACTATAACAAATATCTGAGATAATCAACTTATTTAAAAAGGTCTATTTCAGATCACAGTTTTGGAGGTTCCAGTCCATAGTCAGTTGAGTTAGTTGGCCCCTTTACTTTTTAGGATCTGCAGAGGGGACAGCACACCATGGCAGAAACCATAAGGCAGAGCAGCACTGCTCAACTCATGTCCAGAAAGCAAAAGAGAGAGGAAGGGATCAGGTCCCACAATCCCCTTCAAGGGCACACCCCCAATAACCTACAGACCTCTCTCTAGGCCCCGCCTCTCAAAGTTTCCACCACCTCCTGATAACACCACAGGCTGGAAACCAGTCCTTTAACATGTGGACCTTGGGAGACACTCCAGATCCAAACTATGGCACCTGCCTTTGGGCTTTTCACCAGCCTCCACAACATGTAAGAGGAGAAAGCAAAGAAATCTGCTGCTAGGCATATCCACACCATCCATGGTCTCATATTGAAGAAGAGAACAAGAAGGTGAAAACATGCCATCCTGGGCTTTAGCAACACAGCAACCACCTCTCATGTTCCCAGCCCTAGACAACACAATCATTCCTGACTTCTAAGCATGGCATTTACTGAAAATTGCTAAGGCAAAAACAGCCCAAAGCAAAGTTTACCCAAGAGTTCCCAAATTACCTCATAGTTATCTTGGATTTCTCACTGTCCTCTATCAATCATCCCCAACTGACCATTAAATATCATCAATTTGACCTCCACAGTATCCTTCATTCACTGCTGGTTCTACTTCCACAACCACTGCTTACTTTGGTTCCTATTAGGCTCTTACTCCAGCTTCCTCACATGTCCAGTCTGTAGGCTCACCTACAGACTACCCACTACTTTACACTGCACCTCCCCCTTACATGAAGCATAAAATGCACACTCCTCTGAAAAGCTACCCACTGGATAATTTACTGATGGTGTCCCACCATCTCTCTCTTTTCTTATGAATGCTACTCCCTTGGCACACAAACTATTCACTCTGACATCCCAATGATGTGATATTTCAGGCCTTCCATGCACATGCTATAATCTCTGTACAGAGGTATATCACTACAGTTTAAGTCAAGAGAGACTGCTAGATTGGGCTGTGATTTAAAATATATATATTGGTGAATTAATTGCAAAGTTTCATTTCATAATCCTGCTACATGTCCAACATGTCTCCCTGTGGACTCTTCCCTGGGTCATTTCTCACTCTGAGGCCAAATACCAATTGAGCTGCCTCTCTCTGGAGCATTGCTGGTTACTGTGGAAGAGGGAAAGAATAAGCATGGCAAATCATGCACTGGCTCTCTTAAAGCTTCCATGTAGCACACATCAGATTTTATTGAGCAAAGTAAGTGATATGATCCCATTTGACTTCAAACAGGCAGAAAGATACAATCTAACCACAAATTCAGGAGGAGGAAAGTCAGAAATACTTGGTGCACTTCACCAATGCCTCCCACTCTTTTGGTCACCAAATATGCAGCTCACTCTCCTCCCTGCAAGTCAAATACATTCACATAGTCCTCAAGATACAAAACCTCCGAGTCCCATCTGGTCCTGGCATCAAGCTCAATGTCCAGGATCTCTGGGTGTTGCAGTTTCTCTTTTTCTTTCCCCATGTATTCAAGTCATCATTCCCCATGTATTTAATGGTGAAACTCCATAGAATAATCACCATGATCATGCTCATTCTAAAGGGGAAATATGGGAGATGCACAGAATTCAATGATCACAGAAATTCTGGTGTCCCACTGTCAGGCATTGTGAGGACCCCTACCCTTGGGATAGAAAGTACTCCTTGACACTGCCTCTTTCCTCCTCCCAGAAAGGAGCTGTCCAGGCCTTTGATCTCCGAGGCACAGCTCTGTCCTCTCAGGAGATCTTTCTGGTTCTTTATTCTCTTGGCCACATCTAAGGGGCATTGGGGAATACGCCTCCCTCTTGCTGCACAGCTGCTTGCTGAATACCTGCTTGCTGCACACCAAGCTTGGGGACCCAAGGATTTTTACCTCTTCCTTGATTGCCATATTGGCGTAGATCCTAGCAGGAAACAAGGGTATGCCACAAAGGAGGAAGTGAAGAAAACTCAATGACCATTCTTTAAAAGGGGGTGGGTGAGTAGTTTAAGAGAAACCAACAGAGGACAGTGAAACACCTAGGAAATGCAAACATGGAGAAACCATTTCCAGTGGTGGCCTGACAACCCAGGGGATAGCAGTAGCTATAGAGGACTGCCTGATCAGCAGTCACGGCCTTCAGAAAGGAATGTAGCCTCTAACAAAGGTCCTCTAGAGAGGAAGGACCCAGGGAAGAAATAACTGAACATCTTCCTTCACCCTTTAATCTCTAGCCAAGACCTCACATCAGCCAAATCCAACCCAAAATCAGAAAATAAGGAAGTCCAGTTAATGCCATATGAGGCTGAGCAAGATGAAGAAAGGCAGAGAGAACCTGGAGGGGCAGAGCACATTTCCTGCAGTCCAGATGGCAGACTTAGTGAACAGCACTAATGACAACTGTAATACTCTTCCACGTGGTTGTCATTAGTGCCATTAACTAATAGTCCTGGTTTCTCTCCTTCTGAGATGGCACTTCCTCTACATTTTGGGTTGGGTATGGCTTTGTGACTTGTTTGGGCCAATCAAATGTGAGAAGAAATAATGTGTGCCACTTTTAGGAGGAAGGTTTCAGAGCCAATTCAGTTCCCTGTGCCCTCTTTCCCTCTGTTACCATGACCTGGAATAAAGATGAAGTAGAGCAGAGTGCCTCTACCAGAGACACACGCGCATCTGAGAGGTAAGCTCTGTGTTCCATGCTCCTAGGTTTTTGAGTCCTTGCTGGTTAATAAATACTGGATTGAAACTCTGTTCACTATCCCTCACACCTGGTAGCCAGCCATATCATCTCCAATCCAAAAGCTCATGTTGAGGGCTTATGGGAGTGTGCTTGTTTCTCTATTTTTCAGCAGCTTTCCATTGGCTTACATATCTTCTGTTCACTTGAGCCCTAAATGCCAAGAAGCTAATTAAAGCTATGATATTTGAAGGGAGGCCTGATCTGCCAACTGAGCTATTAATCTCACAGTCTGAAAAGCAGATTGAATTTTTTCACTGGTTTATTTTGGCAATAATCACCTATGTTGTTTTAAAGGGCAAAAGAGAAAAAAAGTGAAAAAGAAAACTATATAAACTCTAGTATACAAAAAGCTTCACGTGTAAAATCATGTCCACCACCTCTGACAATTACGATTTCCTAACATCCAATTCCCTTGACTGACACTTCAGTGGACTCTTTTGTATGTTAAATGATGAAACACAATCTGCTAACCTACAAATGTTACAGGGTTAAGGCCTTCAGAGAAACTGAAGCAGCACAAAGACACCCCTTTAAAGCCCTGATTCTTGACATCGAGTCAGAAAAATTTCATTCACACCATTCAGAGTAACAGGCATGAGCTTATTGAAGGGATAGGAAAAGGGAAAGGGGAAACTCTCAAGGGAAAGAGTGGGTCCTCTCAGGGAGGAGAGGGACAGCATGCCTCTCCCACACTCCAGTTTTATTGAGGATAGCAGAGAAGTTTCCAGATAGATCCAGGTTCACCTCTTGACTTGTCACTGACAGCAAGATGACATCAGACTTTAAAGTCCCTACTGCCATGACAACTCTAGGTCACCTTGTCCAATACTGACTGGTTCTAATTGGATTCTTTTGTTTTTATTTTTTTTATTTTTTTCGTTGTTGATGGACACAATGTCTTTATTTTTTTATTGCTCTGTATGTGGTGCTGAGGATCGAACCCAGGGCCCCACGCATGCGAGGCAAGCGCTCTACCGCTGAGCTACAATCCCAGCCTCTAATTGGATTCTTAACCATAAATTCTCACATATTTTTATGGTTAGAAATAATTACCCTTATCTTCCTGAGTTTCAGATCTAGTCTGTGAAAAGAGTCACAAAATTTCCACCCTTCAGGGTAACTTGGGTTCCTCTTATTTGGCTGGCATTTCTCCTGCAGATAACAGGTAGTTTGCTAAGGAATGTGACATAACCTGTCCACTTAAGCCAGGCAGAGCTTCAGGTAAATTGCTTCTTAGAAAGAAAGCATGTAGAGGTCAGCACAGTGGGCCCATTTTATAGAATTACTCCCTTAAACTCATGTTCTCACCTCTCGCATCTGTCTGTCCCCTAACGGTATTCCAAACTAGTGGTGTTAGGGGACTGTGGACAAATCCATCTAAATTAATGGATACTCCAAGAAAGTCTTTTCAAACTTGTTTGTGATAAATATGTTACCCTAAACATCATTCAGTAAATAGATCAGCACAACTCTGTAAACTCTGTGACAAATACTACACTAGGACACAAATACTCAACACTCCACCACAGACATTATCCCCCTGTCCCTCTTTTTGACTCATTTTCAAAATCCCTCCTTCTCACTCTCCTCCCACTATCTCATGGAGTCCACTTTGTACCAGGGGACAAGGACGTGAAGGATATTTCAGAGGCCAAGTCCAGATCCATTGGGGCCTCTCTACTAACTTTCAGATTTGTATTAAGCACTCAGATTACTAAAGAAAAACAATGGTATCCTCTCTCCTATTCCAATCCTATGCCATATGTTTCCTGCCCATCACAGCCATGCTTCTGGAAGCTCTTCCTTCACCTCCCACTCACCCTTCAATCTACTACCATCTGCCTTCTGTTCTCACCTCCCCAAGGAAGCTGCTCTCGCCAGTGCTTATGACCTCTTTGTTTTTACACCCAATGGAAACTCAGTCTATCCAAATACTACTCAGGATCAGCCCCAAACATGACCTCCAGAGCTCCAGAGCTCTCTTTAGTTCTTCACACCCCACTAGGCTGGCAAGCCCCTCATCTAGATGCTCCCAAATCATCCTGTGCAAAATAGTTCAGTGGTCAAGTGCATGGGCATTCAGGTTTAAGTACTGGCTCTACCATTCCTAGTTCTCTGACTCTGGGCAAGGTGCATATCTTTTTAAAATTTCTTTACCTATAAGTTGAGGATGACATCATAGTCAATGCCTGTGGATGATGAAATCATTGTTCTCGATTCTTCCTTTGTCCTTGTATTCTTGACTTTGCAGCACCTCCCACTGCAGGAAGCAGAGTGCACGTGTCCAGCCCATTGATGTTGGGTTTGATCACACATCATACTCGAGCCAATGGAATAATAATGGATTTGAAGTGAGTAGAGGCTTTAAATATACAGAGATTTGGCAGCTTACACTCCTCTGATCTACCATGAGAACATATCCTAGGAAAGCTGCTGGAACAGAGAGACTGTAAAGACCTGTGAAGCAGACTAGAACTCACCCAAAATCCTGGAACCAAGCCCAGCTGACCTGCAGCCTGAAAATATAATATGCAGGAAAGTAAATATTTGTTTTCACAAGCCTCAGGGGTTTGGAATGGTTTGTTACAGCATTATTATGAAATGATTCATATAAGACCTATAAAGATTGCTGAGAAGATTAAATGAACTAAGGTAAAAGGGCTTAGCACAGCACCTAGTACATAGTAAGTATTTAATAATTATTAGTTATTAATATGCACTACACTGTATTATGGTTTCTGTTTGCTTAGCTGTTTTTCTCAGATAGCCACAAACTCCTCTGAAGCATGGTTTCTAATTGTTTGTTGAATCCCTAGTACTTAACAAGTGTTTCATTCACAGTATGGAGTAGACGACTAAATAAACAAAATGAATTAATGACTCCAAATGAGAAAAAAAAACTTAGAGCAATGCTTGGCCCATGTAGACAGTTAATTATTAATTCCCATCTCTTCTCATTCTTCATAGTCTGATAGTGTCTGCTTGGCTTTACATTATTTGAGTTTGAAATTAAGCTTTATGTCATACAAAGGACTAATTTAGATGATCACAAAAATAGGCTTTCTCCATGAAAAAGGAAATCTTTCTAACACCTAGCGATAGACAAATGCAGAATCAAAAATCTTGGAGCAACTCCTTGACTAAGAATCTGATGTCAAACCATCAAATCAATTCCAACCTGAATCACATGGCTGCCAGTTCCAGCTGCAAGTCACTTAAAGCAGTAGGAAGGCCAGGTCTTCAAAGCCTGTAGCTCCTGTCCAGTCCTGATGACACAGAATCTAGCTGAATGAAACTGTCTTCAGAAATGGCAAAGTAAAAGCCGGCCATGGTGGCTCAAGCCTGTAATCCCAACACTTTGGGAGGCTGAGACAGGAGGATTGTGAGTTCAAAGCCAGCCTCAGCAATGGTGAGGCGCTAAGCAACTCAGTGAGACCCTGTCTCTACATGAAACACCAAATAGGGCTGGGGATGTGACTCAGTGGTTGAGTGCCCCTGAGTTCAATCCCTGGTACCACAAAAAAAAAAAAAAAAAAGGAAGAAAGAAAGAAAAAGAAAAAGAAAAAGAAAAGAAAAGAAATGGCAAAGTATGTATCAGCCCTGTTCGTAGAGTTTGGTAACAATTAAAACCCTGGTGCTTTTGTGTAGCACCCTGTGGATTGTCTCCTTTACACATTAAATTCCCTCTGTAAACAATACCTTTCCCAGTGGAGTGCTCTGTCTCCCTGAGGACACTGGTTCCTCAGCAGGCTTCTGAAGAAGCAGTGCTAAGTATCTTCCTTGCTTGGTTTGCCACTTCTAGTTCATTCTGGGTCCTTCCTAAAACACACACTCTTGAATTTCCTGTCACCAGACAATTCAACCTCTTCTCTTCAGGGTTGGTGTTCACTAGCAATCCCCGGGTCATGTTCCCTCAGTCTCCACGATTTTAGTTCCTGGATCACTGTTACTCTCTTCCACTGTTTCTAAAGACCATAACAACATCCACATACAGCAAGTTTCCACATTTCATTCTGAGTTCCTTGACCACCCGCCCCCATGATCTTGTTCTTCTTCTTTTCCTCCTCAGTCACTCAGCCCCACATTTATTCCCTAGATCTTATTATCATCATCAAAAACCACAATCCCTCTATTATCTCCATTCCATGTGCTAACCACCATCTCCTGTCTCCAGCCAAATTCCTGCCCTTCAAACACATTGGGACTAGGATCCACCGATAGGACATTTTCATGTGCCTTATTTTTTTAGTCATCATTTCCTCTTTGCTGAGCTTAAATTCCAATTATTTAATCACTGCCATCTATCATGCATATCCCTACAACATATCACTCTCTGTCCTCTCTCTCTCTCTTTCTTGTTCTCAGTTGGCCAAACCTATAACAAACTTGCTCTCCATCTAACCCATGCCTGTGCCTGTGCATATGAACATAGTTGTATAAACCACACAGCTATGCTCACTGATTTCTCTCTAAATTCATGAGCATGAACTTCAAGCATGCCCTTAATTTTCCTAGCAATCACATTTTATTTTTATAGTCTGATTCTTATATTTCTCAAGCTTCTTCAAATTTACAACACATTTTTTTCTTTCCTCACACTCAACTGATACCTATCCTTTTTACTTGACTGAGAAAATGGAGCAATTTAGAAGATAATTTTTATAGAGTTCTATCTTACTCTGTATTGCTATAACAAAATGCCCGAGGCTGGATGACTTATAAAGTGAAGAGGTTTATTTGGCCCACAATTCTGGTGACTGGAGGATCCAAACAGCTGATACTGACATCTTGGTGAGTGCCACCCTGACTGCATCACAACATGACAGAGAAGCAGAAAAAGAACTGGCCTCTTGCAGAAGAGGTCAAGCAGGTGGGATGGCTTTGATTTAAAGCAACCCTCCCTCTCAAGAACTAATCCAGTCATGTGAAATTTAACCTACTCCCCTAAGACTGGCATTAATCTCTTCCAAGGGTGGTGCCCCGTGATCTAACCATCTCCCTCAGCCTCACCTCTTCAAGTTTCCACAACTGCAATACTATTACATTAGGGACCAAGCTTTCAACACATACACTGAAACCATGTCCAAACCACAGCAGCTCCCACCACCACACCCTACGGTCCACCACACTTGTGCTCTTCCTTCACTTTACCACGATAGGTGAGTGGAGCAAAGCCAGGAGGTCCCAGCTCCTCTCACCATCTCAGATACATTGCCCCAGGATTTCTCTTTCTCCCTTCTACTTCATCACTTTTTCTCTTTCTACATCAGCATAAATACATGCTATTCTTTCTTCCATCTTCAACAAATTGATTCCATTTTTCCCACAAGCTATTGCTCTCCCTTGGCAACAAAACTTTTGAATCATTGACCACACTCAATGGCCTCCATTTCTCCTTCTCCTTCTCTCAGGAATCTTCTCCAATCAGCCTTTTACCCCCAATTCCACTGGACCTCCACTATTCTTGTCAGGTTACCCATGACTTCCGTGGTGCTGGATTCAATGGTAAATTCTCAGCCTTCATCTTACCTGACCTGTTATTTGACAGGACTGGTGACAACTCATCCTTGAACTCTTTCTTCAGCTGGTTTTTCCTGCCCCCTACTTTCCTGACTTTCTCTCATGACATCATCACCACCTCTCCCTTGCTGGAACCTATTCTACCCAACCTCCACATGGTGGTGTGCACCAAGGATCAGTTTTGGGGCTTCTCCTGTTCTCTTCCTACTTTTATTATTTATTTTTATGTGGTGCTGAGGATCGAACCCAGTGCCTCACACGTGTGAGATAAGCATTCTGCCACTGAGCCACAACCTCAGCCCCTTACATTTATTCTTGTTCCTTTAGTGATCTATGCCAATCCTGCATTTCAAACATCATCTACATACTGGCAGACCCAACTCTCTACATTTGCCCTCTTGAACTCATGTAGCCAACTAACAACTCAACATTTCCATTTATATATATAACAGGCATCTCAGTGTTAACACATCCATAACAAAATTCCAGATGTTCCTTCCCAAACCTGCGCCACCACTTGGTCTCCTGTGTTTTTGTCCTTCAACCACATCTTCAGCCTATGACCGTAGGTGAGTGATGCAAAGCCAAGAGGTCCCAGCTCCTCTCACCACCTCAGATACATTGCTCCAGGAATTCTCTTCTCTCCCTCTTATTTCTTCACATTTTCTTTCTACAAGGTCAGCATAAATACATACTATTTGCTCAGCCAAAATTCTGATTCCTTTTTTCTCATAACCCACAAATGAACATCAGAAAATTTGTTGGTTCCATTCTCAAAATCTATTAAGATAAAAATTTGGATAGGTACCCTGTCACTTTTGTCCATCTACCACCATCTTTTGTTTGGATTGCTGAGACAGCTCCTGAGCTGTACCAGGTAGGGTGTACTGAACAATAATATGGACATTTGAGCCAAATTATCCAAGTCAAAATCCTATCCCTGTCACTTATCAGTCAGTCATGTGGCAATAAATAGTAGCTTAATCCTTTTTGCCTCTGCTTCCTCAGTTATAAACTAGAGGATAATTATCATACTCATCTCATAAACTTATAGTGAAAATTAAATAAATTAACAACTTTAAGCACTAAAATCAATGCCTGACTCCAATTAGTAGTACATACCACTTAAAAAGCATAAAGTATTGGTTATTTTTGTAATTTTAATCTAAATGGAATAGAGGCACAAGCATTTCTTTCATGAACTTTATCTTAAACTCATCTCAAATAGCTATGTGAAAGATATTTTTACATCTATACTAGAATTTCTGAGATTTTCTTACAAGTGTTACTAGAAATTGAACTTTCAAACATCTCTTTGTATGCAGTTCTTATTTGGGGGGATAATATCTCTTTGCCTACAGTGGGAATCTTTATCTATATGTATACACATATATCTAGAATCATTTTCAGAACAGAGTGGGGTGTAAATAAATATATTTCTACTCACCATTTTTATAGCCACAAACATATTAGTCACACACACTTTCTCTGATGACGGAACATGTTGCCCAAGACAACAATAAGAATAAGTTATAGGCACCCAATAGAAACCTCTCAGAAGATGATGTACAATCAATAAACATATATATGAAGAAATGTTCAACGTCTCTAGCCATTAGAGAAATGCAAATCAAAACTACCCTCAGATTTCATTTCACCCCAGTCAGAATGGCAGCTATCCAAAACACCAGCAACAATAAGTGCTGGCGAGGATGT
>PVHX01014941.1:0-48491 GCA_004024805.1 Geosciurus inauris | reverse complement strand
TTAATTATTTCCTTACTGTGTTAAAGGCCATAAACATATTGAGTTTTGGCCATCAGGAAGATTGCAACAACCCTCTTTTTCCAACAGTAAGACACAACGTGTCCCTCTTTTCAAACCTTTCTGATGAGATTTTTTCTTACCTTTTTTCCCCCAGTTCCACTTACAGCAAATGAAACCTGATTTCAGCTTATATATCTTTGATGCTAGCGATGTTGAATATATTTTTCATGTGTTTATTGGTCATTTTAACATTTCTTTTGTGAGTTTTCTCTGTATCCTCTCAGCCGGCAGATCCTTTGAAACAGAAAACTTAAAAGACTTGATTATTGTTTAGCAGAAGGCTTGAACAGACCTCTCTAATAGCAATAACAATTAATGCCTATTTACCAATTTTTTTTGTTTATTTGAAACTTTCTTACATTACCATACTTTATTCTTACTCTGCTTGACATCTCACCATGATGTTATTTGCTATAGCATTGGACAGGTCTGTTGGGTGTATTTTTGCATAAGCTCCAGTATTCTGTGTAGCAGGTGCTCAATAAAGAGAGCATAAGTTGACCTTTTCTCTGTTTTGTCTTTGAGAACAATAGCACAATAAGATTACAGTGCAGTAAGCCTTTTATTTTCTAGTCTTAAGCTATGAAAACTACAGCACTTAAATCTTAACATCACCAAGCTTTGTAAGACAAACAAAAAGCTGCTTAAGGATGGTTTCTGAGGTCCTTTCCTGTTAGGAGGTCTGAAGATCACAGGAAGGGTGGAGGCTTGGGTCTCTTGTGATCAGAAAATTCAATCTCACTCTTTTTCCCTAATTTTTCCCTCATCTTTCCCTCTTTAATAGATCTACTTGGAGAACTGAAGCCCAGGCAAACCAGAGTGAGTATGGAGACATCTGCCTCTCCTTCCTCTCCCTAGCCCCAGGCCTGAATCTGCCAGGACACCAAGGATGTTAACCAAGGTCAAAGGGAACTATTCTAGTCCTAGACCAAAATCTGTATGCTGTGTTTTTTCTTTTTAATTCAACTTTCTATATGTTTTGTATATGTTTATATAACTATAACTATTGTTATAGAAGCTTGTTAAAAAAATACAGAAATACCCAAAAAAGAAAGTGATGTAGTAAAAAATAATTGTATTTTTAAAATTCTATTTTAATTAAGAAAAAAACCAACAGTAATTAAAATTACTTTGAAAGATTGAATGAAAGTGTGTGTTTAGAAGCATCATCCTGCTTACTCTGAGCCGGTCACAGTGCTGGAGCACTTGACCTGCCTTCGCTCACTCAGTCCTCCCAGCAATCCAGTGAGCTAGGCTGAAATTATCCCCATTTTCCAGATGAGGAAACAGAGGCTCAGAGGTTAGGCAAGTGGTGAAATTCTTCTTCAAACCAAGCCTATTATCTTTCAAGCAAGCCCTCTTATCACTATTGCTGAAGCTACATTTTCCCTAAGACTCCAGCTGTGCCTTCTTCTGTACATTGTGTTACTTGTGATTGTCCTGACATCTGGAGGGTTGAGTGTTTGGGTGGAAGTCTGGAGATGCTGCCTCCCATGAATCAGTACTAAGGGCAGGCAGCACAGAGGAGTGGGGAAGGTCCATACTTGCTGTGGTCTTTTGCCTCATCTGTCTGTCTCTTTCAGAGACTTGCTACATAGATCAATGTGTTAACGTGTGCAGCCTTCAGAGCCATCTGTCATAGAGCAAAGGCTTGATAAACGTGGGCGACGTGACCTCTGAGCTAAGCTGTCTCTTCCACAGTCTCTCTGCCACGCCTGGTTGACCTGGACTGGAGAGTGGATATCAAAATCTCCTCAGACAGCGTCAGCCGCATGGCCATCCCCACTTGCCTGCTCCAGATGAAGGTACGTCCACTGTCGTCATCATTAGAAGGAAAAGGTGCTGTAGTGAGTCAGGCCCTACAGGTCATCTAAAATACTAGCCACCAAAGTTCTGGAATCACTAACTAAACCCATTTAAAAAAAAAAAGTTACATTCCCCGTGTGCATGTGTGTATTCACACAGTATATGTGTGCTACTGTGTGAACATATGGACATCATAAACATGCACTGAAAGTAGACATTTTAAAACAATGTGACAAGTGCAAAACAATATATTTAAAAAAATTGTTTTCTGATAACTAAAGGTTTGCACTTACAGAGATGTTTAGCTTTAACTGTAGCAGATTTCAGATCGACTTCTGGATCATTTCAGTCTGCCATCACCAACTGCCCAGTAGGAGTTCTCTGTCACTGTTTTACAGTCTGGCCATCAGCCTCCTATTGGCAGTGGAAGTCAGTACTTCCTTTTCTTGTTCACATGCTTTTACCTCATTGTCTTTGCTTGATAGTTCTTTTCAGGAATCTTCTAAAATCACATTGTATAGGAATCATTTAGTTTAAAAAACTAGATGATATATTGCTGTATTTACTTTACCAAACACCCAGAAATTCAATACTTGCAAGAAAATTAACTTCAGGAGACCTCTTGCAACTAAGTTTTAAGTATTAATAGAGCTTGATTTCTTTCTTTTTTATGATTAAATTACTAAAACTATTAAATTGCAATATTTTTCTTAACATCCATTGGACTGTCCTGTGTACCCCATAGAGCCCACCTCCAAAAGTACCAGTGCGAACACGTGATGTTTTCTCACTTTAGTGCTAAGACAGGCTTACCTTTCCCTGTTTACCCACCCAAAGCTTTTGTTGCAAATGGGAAGAGACCCAGGCCTTTGAGTATCTCCTTCACCTTCCCCAGTGGCTGAATGACTCAGGGGCTGGAGCCCTTGAGAAATAAAGAACCTCTCATCAGAGGCCCAGAAAAACTGAGCAGGACTCATTCATGGGGAGATAGGAAGAGAGGCAACTTTGACTTTCTAGGCCATGTTCTCTTTGCAGATCCAAGAAGATCCCAGTCTGTGCAGGGACAAACCCTCCATCTCGGCTGTGACTGTGGAGATGAGCAAAGAAACACTGGACACCATGTTAGATGGGCTAGGCCGCATCCGAGACCAGCTTTCTGCTGTAGCCAATAAATGAGCTGACCTGCTGCTAGTGCCCACTGCCATCCCCAGCTGCTCATCAGTGTCGAGGCGTCTCCTAGCATGCAGGCTGCCCTGCAGCAGCAGCTCAGCTGACTATGGGCAAGGCAGCGGGATGGTGGGAGTGGGAGCTCCTGCTTCCTGCAGGCACAGGAGGATTAGGAGGAAGCCACCAGGCCCCTTGCTGTTCTCCTCCTCTTTTTTCTTTTTCTGAAGCTGATAAACAGAAGCTTTCACCCTTGAGAGGCTCCTGAGTGCAGCCTAACCTCTGCTGCACACCATGAGGGAGCGTTGCTTTATCAGCTGCCACTTCCTGGCTGCTTGGAGAAATCAGGCCCAGACTGAATGAGTTATTTCCAGCATTGGCTCTGATGAGTTCATTTCCAGTCCTGGAATACATGGAGGACATCAGGCCAGTGATGCCAGCAGCACTTGGCCCTTGGTCAGAAATGCCAGGCAAATCCACCGAGCTGGGCCCTGCAGCCGGGTCCCTCGGCATTCCCTGAGCCTACTTGGTCCCTCTGGACCACCTCTGCATCCCTGAAACCCGTTTTGATTCTTACCACTCCCCGGTGAGGAAGTGGCAATAACTGGAAATAAATAACCGTTTTACAATCTGGCCTTGATTCTTTTCGCCCAAGTTGTTGCCTTCAGCCTGTGCCCCCTCTCATTGTTGAAGATAATCCCAACTTCCTCATTGCCAGTTAAACCTTTGACCCCTGGTGTGACATGAAACCAGACCTATGACCCTAACCAGGCTCTCTGCTCTGGACTGCTACATAGGAAAAATAGAAGCTAGGCTGACATCAGTACACACTCGATGTAAGAGCTCCGAAAAGGGTGCTTCTGAGACTGGCCAAATGAGACCATCTCTGCTGTGAGCCTCTCACATCATAGGGACCCATATAAAGTCCTTTCTGCCTTTTTATCCAGGTCATCCCTGTGGCAACAGCCTGCAGCCTACCCGCTGATCTCTTCATGCTGGCAGCTCTAGTGTGTGTGTTGGGTGGATGGAGGAGGTGAACCATGGGGCTCAGGCAGCCAGGGTCAGAAGCTGAACCTACAAAATAATAGTAATATGTTAGCTCTAATTATTAATAGGGAGGAAAGTAGAAAGCCTGTGCATTTGTCATTTTCTCTAAGAGGGTTGTTGAGAAGGAATGTTACTGTCCTACCTTGATTGATGAGGAAATCTGCTCATGGAGGCTTAGTCACTTGCTGGTAAATGGCCTCATTAGGACTTGGGCCCAGATTTCCCTAGCATTCTGTCTCAGCAGGATGGGGAAGTCTAAAACTAGCTCCATTTGGAAAATTTTGAAACTGAAGTAGGAGAAATCATACCTCTGCCCACCCAGTGAGATACTGGGAAGTAAAGACTAACCATTCCAAGCTCTCCTAACCTGCTGTCTCCCGGAAGCTAAGCTGCCTGCTTTTAAACATGGCACATCTTAACACTGGGGCCCATACCCACTGAGAATTTGATGAAAGCTGTGGATCCCTTCTATAGGAAGTGACCCTCTAATTTTTCACACATAGCAACATGTCATGAACTCCAGAACCCAGCCTATAGATAGAGAGCCCCTGGTCTTACCCTTAGGTTGAGTTCAGCCTTTGGCATGAATTTATCCCTTTCTTTTTACCTGTCACTCCCATGACCTATAAACAGTGATCTCAAATTCCTGTCCCCCAGCCTCCAAAGTGCATTCATATGAACCACGTGGACCAAGGAGCCCAGCATAGGGTCTGAAAAGCTGGACATTCCTTTAGCCAGAGCTACCTGAAGAGAGCCATCTGAGCACAAGACGTATGGAGGGCATTCAGAACAGAACTGGAAAAATCGATTAAGTGTTTACGACCCTTCTCATCCCCTTGTTTAAGGGGTTTGTTTTTCACCCTTAGTGAGGATGGATTGTTTATAAATGCCATATTTCTGATTGGCCTGACTTTATGTCTATCACAAAGATCTTTTGTTCAATGCTTATCTGGTTTCCCAATTGTACCTTGTGTGATGAAGCAGCTCTGCACACACACTCTTTCCCTAGGTATAGGAAGGTTTGAAATGCAAACTCCATCCACAAAGAGCCAAGATCAATCTCTGTGGTCACTGGGCTCCTGGCTGCCAACACATTCCATCTACCTGGCCACATGGTGAACACCAGGCTTAGTCCCGGTCCATGGGTGCCACAGGTTGTATCAGGAATGTACATGACTGGTTGGGCCAATTGGTCTTTCCCTGGGTCTTCACTGCTGGAATGAGCAGAGACTACCTCCTACCTCTAGGCTACGATGGTGAGGCCAGCGATGCTTGGTTCCCACTTCCTGTCACAGAAAACCCATCTGCCATCAGTCATCCACACCCCTGTGAACTACGGAGGGCTGAAGTCCCTGTTCTCTTCAGTTGAGAAGAGGAAGAAAACTGTGTGATGCCATTCCCAGCGCCACTGTATCAATTCTGATGGGTTTATTTTATTCAGGAATAGTAAGACCTGCAGACACAGAAGATGGTCATGAAGAAGCTTATACTGACAGCCCGAGAAAGGAGGCACATCACATGTAGAAAGGACTGCCTCTCCAGGGCTGGAACCAGGTTCTCCTTTCCTCTCTTGCTTAAACATTGAGCCACTAATCTCCAAAGGTGGGGCTTCTGATAAACCACTGGGTTGGACACAAGTCACAATGGCAGCAAGCAGAAGTCTGCAACATGGTGAACATTTGTGGGGTGCTGTGATCCCCTTCACACCCCACAGATGGCTCCCATGAGTGAGCATTCAGACAGAGCACTCTCCTACCACTCCAAGGAACAGGCCTAAGTTAGACTTAGCAAATTTCAGAGGGAAAAGAGGAAGTGCTTTCTTGAGTGTCCCTGGGAGCACATAATATCCCAGACGCTGGGCACTTTAAATGACTCAAATGGCCCCATGACTCAGTGCTGCCCAGTGGATCAGACTTGCCCCTTGGAACTAGAAGAGTAGTCAGTCACTCCCTTTTGAAGACATCTTTTCAAGAAACTGATGTAGCCAGTTGCATGTATAACCCCGGACCCCTGGGGATCTGGAACCCTGGGCACTCCACCAATGTCAAGAAATACGTTGAGTGTCCCTGGGTGCTCAGTCCCAGACACATGATGCTCTAACCCAAAAGGCTTCTTGGGGAGGACCCAGCTCTTTGAGCTCACCAATTTTAGGTTGGGAATGTATGACATCAACTGACAGACCCTCTAGGGCCATAGTCATCAATCAGCAAGCATGCCAACAACCAACCACACCTTCCCAGCCAGTGGCAGCTGCCTGCTGGATTCAGGTCCTGGGCCAGGAGCAGTCTAGGGTATACTTACCATCTCTATCTTGTGCCAAACACTTACTCACTACACTAGTTCTAAAAACGTGTGCCACAGATTTGTCTGAATCAGGAATAGTAAGACATGTAGACATGGAAATGATCATTATGGAAAAAGAAGTTTGTGCTCACAGAGCCTATGAGGCAGGAGGCAGAGCATGTCACTCAGAGCCACATGGTGAAGATCAGCATTAGTCAGGAGGCAGAAAGGAGAGGCCAGAGCCTTTTGGTATTTTCATAGGAAGATATGGTCAAGGCAGGGTAGGCACACTGAGTAAATTTAGGATCGGATAGTTTGACTAAATGTGATGGGTTCTGGATTATAAGGGTGGCCCCTAGTGGCACAATATCTGGTCCTGGGATATTTTAGGGCAGAGAGAATATTGGCTTGGGGTGCAAGGGCTTGATAAAGGAGATAGTTGAGTGTGGTGCTGTATTGGTTGGCATCTGCTCTCTAGGAATTTTCTAGTTCTGGGAGAAGCTCTCTCAAAGATCAAGGCTCCAAATGTATCAAAAGTGCAGAATATCAAAATATATTGTTGATATGAGGGCATGCTGCAGTTACATACACTTGCAGTGGCTTTTAACATAGAAGTTTCTCTGCCAATGTGAACTGGCCCATAAAATTGGGGGCAGAGGGTGGGTACTCCCTCTCTGTTGTCCCTATGTGCCCGATGATGGCAACTTCTTCTGAGCAGAGGCCTCCAGAGTCACCCAGGCAAGACAGGGAGGGGCCTGCAGCAAACTGCATCTGTGATCATATAGCTCCTGCTCCAAAGTGACAAGTCACATGCTCACAATAGCAAAGCAGACAGAGAAGTTCAATCCTACTCTGTGCCAGGAGGAAGAGAAATGGGATTTTTGTGACCGGCTCTCATGACTGCTGTACCCTGTACCTTGAACCAAAAGATTCCTCTTTGCTTCAGCCAGCCTGCACTTACACACAAACAATGTGAGTGAGGGCAAGCATGTCGTCTCAGGGCCTTTTGTCCTGATGAGCCTCATCACCAAATATCTTACTTCTTCACCGCAGCTGCCCAAGGGTCGACCAGAGTACCATTCATAAGAATTTGTGCATGTTGCTGAGGATGGCAGCTTAGAGAGTCCCAGCGCTGAATTGAAACTTAAATCTAGCTAGTGGTTTCTCCATTCCTACCTTGATTTGGGGATAAGAAAATCCAGGATTCTTTACAGACTCCTAAGTTGGCCTTGAACTTGGTGACTTTCAGCTCTCCCTCTCATCAGTCTGGCCTTCCCACTTCCAGGCGGACATGATCCTCCTTTGCCTCCCTTTTCTGGTGGTTTTCGGGTCCACACATGAATTGGCATCAGGACCAGCCATTTGGGACTTTCCCCGATGCAGTTTATCAATATCACAGTGGGCACCCTGTCCATTTGCCACTAGTCAAGCTGTGTGCTCTGGGGCCTACACATCTCCAGGAAGTGAGTTCAGCATGGTGGGAGAAGTTCTCTGTTATTCCGTCAGCTGAGATGTTCTCACAAGTGAAAACTTTTCTTTATTATTCTTTTTTATTTTTAATCAAGAAACCATTGCTTACCTGGCATTTTGGAAGTTTTCCGCAGGTGGAATATTTACAAGAACTATATTGAACCTATGACTGTTGACTTCCAAATTGTGATAGTTCAACTTTCTCTTTCTTGCATGAGGTTGACCCTTATACAGCTTCCTTGCTTGCTTTGGTGCTCACATTTCTGTGGCTTAATTGTCCATTTCACAACTACTTTGTGAAGAAAAAAAATGTTGATAGTATTCCCTGGTTGGTTCCTGAGGAGCTCTTTTTTCTTTGAGGAAATGTCAAGAGCTCTTAAAAGCATGTCTGAAAGTCTGGGTTTCAATTGGCCCTGGGCTCTTGGGAGAGGCTTGGATGGGCTTTTACACCTCATCTGTAACTAGAGATAAGATAACTACTAAGTGATGTATCTCATTGATTTACAAAAAAACTATATAGTCCCACTGGCTGAAGAATGGAATTTTCTTGGCTGTTGGTTTCAGTGCTGCAGTAGCCACGTGACCTCAGACACATGTCTTACTTAGTGCGTCACCATTGCTGAGGCTGGCCTCAGCCTCCCAAGCTGCTAGGATTACAGGTGTGTGCCCCCACACTCAGCTTGGATTTCAGGAACTCATAAAGCTCCTACTCAAGGTATTTTACTTATCTGCTTATTCAATTTCATTGAGTGAGAATCACAGTATTAGGTATTGATTTGGCTGCTGGAACAAAAGCCCAAGTTCCATGGATTAAAGAATTTGAAGTTTATCTCATATAAAAGTCTGAACCAGTAGAAGACTTGAGGGGGCAGGTAATTCTGCTCCAGGAAATGGTCCATAGGCTTGGGGTCTTTCTATCTTGCTGCTCCAGCAACCATCAGGCATTGCCTTTATTGCTATACACAAAGTCTCCTCATTACTACACTCCAAGTCTGTATCCCAGCCACAGGAAATGAGAAGAGGGTGAGCCCCAGAAGTCACCACTTTATTTCCACTCATGTCCCTTTGGCCACAGTCCTGTGGCCAATACTTAGCAGCAAGGTGGGTTGGGAAATACAGTCCCTGGCTGGGCAATCATGTCGTGGGTCTGGCTAATTCTCAAGGGGATAGGGGGAGGTTAGAGAGTGGGTGCGGTTGTTACTAAGTAGAAAGAATGGAGAGTTTATAACAGGCACTGTTATAAACACCTACTCAGTTGACTACCACTCGGTGTAACTTAATTTCTTTCCCGGGAGCAGGTTTTATGGGGGAAGAGAAGAGAACAGAAAGACACTGTGTGTGAGGTGGGGGTGGAGATGTGGGTGCTCTTTGAGGCTGGAGACCGTGTCTCATTAACTTGGTCTCCATGGAGCCACCACAGTGCCTGGCACGCAGAAGACTACCCAGCAACTGTGCATCTGTGTCTCACCTTCTTCTACAAACGCATAGGAGGTTTGAACTGTGTCAATGAACTATGGTCAAATTATATTGAATGGATTATAAAGGCAGATTAATGGAATTGATGTTCACTTACCTTGCTCCTCCTACCTTAGCAGGTCCTAATTCACCAATAGAACCATTCATGAATGTTACCACCATGCTTTTCTGGCCTTTGTGGCCCAAGCTTGTGGGTGTGGGGACAGCTGTTCCTAGCACAGTCTTCCAAGCACACATTTCACTTGGGTACGAAGAGGAAAAGATGGGGTGCTAGGTGTGGGTGGGGGGAGCCCACTGCCAGGATGACAGTGCAGCGGTAGACATGAGCACCCTGGGCACCTGCCACCATTGGAATTCAGTGGCCAGCACTTCTCAGGGGCCAGTGGAGAGAAAGTCCTAGGCTCTCTCCAGCTGCTACAGGGGAAAGAAAAGAGGAGCTTTCTTGGACCTGAGCCGAGATGGCAGTCCAAACAGCCAGGCCTTTGCCCATGCTGTGCCCTGTCTCTGGAATGCCCTCTCTTTACCCTGGTGTGACTCCTGTGCATACTTCTGGATTCAGGAGCAGCACTGAACAGGAGCCTGGGAAGTCAACGCATCTGGTCTGTCTTCTCTGCCTGGATCCTTGCCGTCGTTGCTGTCACCACACAGCTTTGTAACAGTGTGGACTTGCCGCCTCCCCGACGCTATCCACCAGGGTATCCCGGCACCTGAGCACACAGGTATCAGGTAGCCCCTACTGGTGCTGAGTTGCCTGCTAGTAGTTGAACTTGGATTCTGTCCCTGGAGTTTTTTCTATAAAATAAGTCACCTGTCAAGGTGTCACACCCTCTTTAGTGACTCAACTTCTCCTTGTGCCCAGAATTCATACCTGAAGGAAATTTCTGCCTTCTCCTCACTAGGGCGCAGCTGGTGCTTGCCCATCCTGTCCAGCAGATGGCGCAGTTGTTCTCCTTATCCTCCTACCCTGGTCTAGTAAGGAAAACAAAGCCCAGGAAAGAGTGGGGAGGGTGCGGTGCGGGAGGCATCTCTGAGAACCCTCACTAAGGAGAAGCTCCCTATATGGAAGCCCTCAGACCCAGGCCCCTTGGCCTGCAGAACTTCCCCCTCCCAGGCCAGGGATGAGATGGGCAGAGCCAGGATGGCCCTAGGGAGCCCCTTCAGGACCACTGCAGTTGCCCTGTTTCTGGAGCCAGTGTCACTGTCTCCTCACTACTTCGGGCTAGTGAGCTCCACATCAGGACAAGTCAAATACAGCTCTTTTGAACAAGGAGGACTCCACCAATAGTGTAGCTTTCTACCTCTTGGACAGGTGGTGGAGCCAGGATTCAAGATTAGGTTTGTTTAGAGCTGTCTCCGTTTTTTCATCTCTAAAAACGAAAGATTACCTTTAATTGTTCCTGACAACACAGCTTGGAAGGGATTAATTATACAGGAAAGTGTCTGAGACATGGAAGATGCTCCATCAATGTGGGTTAAACTTCATCTATGTACGCGACGCCTCTGCCTGACACAGGTCAGGAGACCCATCATTTCTTCTCTGGGAGAAGGTTTGATGCGAAGGGGCTGGGTGGGTGTGGTGAGAAGCCTGCTCATTCCATCTGGATTATTCCAAAGCCCTCCCAGCTGGATTCCCTGCACCAGCCTTGCGTCCTCTCCTCCTCCATCCTTTTTCCCCATCTTTGCAAGTGTCTCCCAAATGGAATCTAATGTCATTCCCTGTCCTGAAATACTTCAATGGCTTCTTAATGCCCTTGGAATAAAGGCTAAATTCATAAAAATGTTATTCAATGTCCTTTGTAACCTAATTTCTGCCTACATTTTCATCTCTTAAAACAAAATTCAAGAAACGGGCTTCAATCAAAATCAACGGTGTGAAATGCAGGGGCTGGAGTGAGGGCAGGGCCCGAGTGATGATTCTGGAACAGCTCTCGGTACCAAGAGCAGACGTGGGAGCAGGACGAAGAAGCAGGGACTGAGAGCACATGGCCAGCATTGTCCAGTTCTCCATTTGCCTCTTCTTGAACGGGGAGCCTGGGTCTCACTCTCCAGCTGGTCCCCAGCACCTGGGACAGTGTCTGCAGTTGTGGGTACTGGGTCAGGATTGGTCAAATGTGTGTCAGTGTGAATGAGTTCTGATAGGGTGGACTCAGCAGCCACTTCCAGTGCCTCTTGCTGACCTCAGAGGCTGGAAGGGACACTACTAGGGGACAGTGAGGTCAAGAAGAAAAGACCTCAAATCAGCCTGGCCCCAGCTCCAGGGGGAAGCCATGGAGGTGTTGAGGGCAGGAATCCCAAAGCCTGCTGCGCTCGCAGCCTCTGAACACTCCATCCTAAACCTCCTGGGCAGGTCATCATGGCTACAGAGCCTCAGAGAAGCCTTGGTCAGTCAGGAGCCATGAGTGTGGCTGCAAGTCTACCTGTTCCCCAGGATGGCATTCTCCGTGCACAGGTGGCACCCAGAGCCTTCTCTTCATGTCAAACAGCCGGCTGCAGGAGACGCCACACTGCCGCAGCCTCCACCTGGTCTCTCTCCCGACCCTATTTTCAATATCACCCGCTTTCACTCCCTTCTATATGGTGGTTTCACATGAACCTTCTCCAAAAAGAATTCCTCCCTCTGGTCTGGCCTGCTTGGCAGGCAGTCTCGCAGACAGAAATCTGGAGCATTTGGAGAAGTGGAAAGTTCTTCTCTTGGCTTGTTTAGCAGGGACATCAGTTTCCTCACCACCCTATCACTCGCTGGGTCCTCATCATCTTCCACCTGGAAAGCCAATCTGATCTTGTTTTACCTTTAAACGTGGTTCCCAGGCTTCTCCATCCCAGTAAATAACAGCTCCAGCCAGAAACATGGGAGATGGCCCCGCCTGCTCCCTCTCCCCAGTGCTGCCTCCGTCTGCACCCTGTTGATTAGTCAGCGGTCTATCCCTGAATGTGTGCACACTGGTCTGTTTCTCTCCATCTCTGCACCAACACAGTCCTCAGCTCCATCAATCCTCATGCATGGCCCCCCCTCTGAGCTTGAGGCACTTGCTCGCCTCTGACTCCTGATCGCCTGTCACTTCCCATCACTCTGCGTGCACCAACCTTCCACCAGTACCAAGGTCCTCCAGTGGTTTTCCAGCCGCAGGGCCTTCGTGCTTGCTGACCTGCCATCTCCACCTGGAATGCTCTCTTCTCTGCTTCAAAAGACTGGCTCCTTTTCATCTTTTAGGACTCATCTAGAAGGTTACTTCCTTAAAGAAACTCCCAAACCACTCTCTCTGAAGAGGATTCCTCCTTTTATTCCCAATCTCATCATCCTGTTTATTTTTCCCCACCCTAATATAAAGTCATATTTATTTGATGAACTTATATGTATACTTATTTATTTAACATGTGCATTTTGCGTCTCCCTATTGGATGTAACATGTGAGTGATAAACTTATTTTGTTCAATGCCATGTCCCCAGAACCTGAACAGGCTGGGCACAGCATGTATACTCAACAAGTCATGGTTACATGAATGGAATAAATGAATGAAAGAGTCATGTTGTCACTGCTTTTGTCAAAAGCTCCCCACTAGCCGGGCGCGGTTGCGCATGTCTGTAATCCCAACACTTAGGGAGGCTGAGACAGGAGAATCCTGAGTTCAAAGCCAGCCTCAGCAATGGTGAGGCGCTAAGCAACTCAGTGAGACCCTGTCTCTACATAAAACACAAAATAGGGCTGGGGATGTGGCTCAGTGGTCGAGTACCCCTGAGTTCAATCCTGGGTAGCAAAAAAAAAAAAAAAAAAGAGCTCCCCACTGTCCACACTCCACACAATCCCATTAGAGTTCCTCCACACCCTCGCCAGGTCTATGGGGAACCAGCAAAAAGGGAAAGGCTCAGCTGGCGTAGGTGCCATGACACAGAGAAGAGCAAGAGGCATTGGGCACATGTTCTTTATGATCCCAGGCAGCGCTTTTATTCTGTGATATCTGAGTTGTTTTGTTTTGTTTTGTTTTAAAATATATGATAGACATTAAACTCTTGACCAAGAAGCCAAGGAACAAACTCAAGCACAAAAGCCGCAGCTCTGGTCATCTTGGAGAGCAGGAAAGGGATGTGCAGAGGAAGGGAATCTCTGGTGCCAACCCCTGCCCACGAGCACCAGGATTCTTGAGAGGACAAGTCCTGGCCATGAGCAGGCTTGAGAGCAGGGGCCACATGCTGCAGTTTATCCCTAACCCCAGTGCTCACCACAGTTTTGGGCAAGTGGTAAGTCCTTGGTGAAAAGTCAAGCAATAGCCTGTACTGTGGTGACCAAAGCCCAGCACCACTCATATCATGGCTGAGGTACAGCAAGACCACAAGGACGTCCCTGGGGTCACTGTCTCTCTGAATGGTAGCCTTTCTGGGTGGCAGAAGAGGAGGTATCTGCTCTCCGCTCATCCTCACCCCCTCCCCAGAAGAGACCTCATGGAGCCTTCAGCTGTCCAGTGAAGATGACCCGCCGGTCCAGCCTCTGCTCTGCTCCCTTGCTGATAAGTTCGTCTGGCAGATTCAGCTTGTCTTTGCTGCCTTCTCACAAAGCAGTTCTGCGCCTGCCAGAGGTCTCTTGCACCAAACCTCCCAAGTTTGGCTAGGGTAGCCAGGGTGGCCAGGACCCACAGAAGCATTTCTGAGTCTCCAGGTGAGCCACCTCCAAAAGCGTTTCCTCAAGAGCTGGGCGTGCAGCTCTGGGGAGGGTATGGGCCTCCGGGCAGTGCTGCCCACAGACACCGGTCCAGCCTCCGTGCAGCAGGGAAGCTGAGGGTACCTGGGTACCTTTCACTGACCACAGTCCTTCTGAGCAGCCTGCTCAGAAGCCCACGTGCACTTCTGAGGAATCCACTGAGATTAGTCCACTGTGAGGGCAGAGCACCCCTCTTCAACCTGGGCACCAGAACTTGTCAGTGAAGCACCTGGTGGGCATGTACAGTAGGTCCTTGAGTCTCACAACATCCTTCAACATCCTTCAAGTCCTCAAATCAGGAAGCAGATCCTGGCCTTGGAAAGGTGACCTTGCCCAGGAGCTGGATCTGGCCCCAAGTCCAGTGGTCTCTCTTTCTGAAAAAAATGAAGGCTCAGGAAGTTACTGTGTGAAAAGGGTCATCCTCTGAAGATAAAAACGTCAAAATCAACAAGAAGGTGGCCCCCAGGAGTGGTGATCTGAAACTGAGAGTTCTGGGCAACCTTCCTGCTGAGCCCAGGCCAGCTGGAGGCCAAAGGAGCTGGTGTGGGGCCTGGAGACCTTGTGCCATTGTTAGAAGCAGTTGAGAATAGAGGAAAAAAACAAAGAAACAAACTGAGGCAAGGCTAACCTGGAGGGCCACTTCATGGAAGCTGTTCCAGGCAGCAGGGTGAGACTGGGGCTGGCAGGAAGGTGAGAAGGAGCAGAACATGGCCGGCTGGACTTGTGGGCTCTTCTCTGGCTCTGGGGGAAGATGGGAAAAGCTAGAGGTGCCCTTGTGGGCACAGGCGTCATCCTGGACCTTTCTCCTCTGGACTTTGCTACGGGTGAGTGGTCCCCTCCAGATCAGGACCTGAAGTTACACGGATGACCCTCCCCAGGGCGGGGGCTGTCGTGGCCCAGGCCCACCACAACACAGAACTCTGGGCCCCACAACACACACATCCTGGCCTCATTCAACACATTTCGTTTTTCCAAACCTCCCAGCACTTTTTGCTTTCCAAGCTCTCCACGAATGAGTTTGTACAGGGAGAACACTTGTAGGGAAAGAAGTCCAGCCACCGGCTGCCCCGTCTCAGGATCCAGGAGTGACCCAGTCCCTCCACCAAATGAACATCAGAATGAAAGAGAATGGCTCATGCTGGGAATGTTCTTTTCCATCTGGATGGTGCAGCCTGGCTGTGCTCCACCTTCTCCCCTTGGAGCCCCACTCTGTGGCATCATCAAGCCAAGGTCCTTTGCATCTGTCTCTAGGAAGTCCTGAAGAGCGGTTCTCTGCTCTGCAGTCACAATATGGCTCCAACATGCCGCTCCCTTCAACGCCACCATCTGCACCAGTTCGGGACCTGGCACCTCTCTGCTGGACTCCTACAGCTCTATGGGCTTCCCCTCATCTTTAGCCCTGTGAAGCCTATTCTGTGCCCTGTGCCCAAGTGGCCACTTTCAACCTACCAAAGACTGCCACTCACTCACCTTTCACCCCTGCTACAGTTCTCCACGACACTGCCCTCCCTGTCCCAACCCCCAAGGCCTGTCCCCTGCTCAGATGCCCCTCTCCCTGGCTCAAGCTGAGCTTCCTGATGTTCCTCTGCTGTGTTGAACCATTTCCTGCACCCCATTTTCCTCTCCCAGGAACACACCTCCCCCAGATCCACCTGTGGTTGCTCAGGGTTCAACCCAAACGTGAGCTTGTCAGAAGGGTTCACTGGACTGCCCAGTGCCAAGTGGCACAGCCTTCCCTTGGTGACGTATCATGCCTTCTGAAAGGTCTCTTTTGGTGTTTTCTGTCTCCTCCCACTAGAAGGCAAGTCTCAGGAGCCATGTGGACCTTTATGACATTTTCACTGTGATGGTTCCACCTTCTGGAATTTGAATTCTTTTCTTTTTAGAGCTCCACAGGAGCCAGATCTGTGTCAAATCCCAGGGTCTGTTCCACGAACACCTTCCTTCAGCTAGAGGTCCAGCTGCCCTTTACTTCGATTTTTTGAAAGTTAACTAAGATTCACAAATTAGAGCACAGATCCAGTCTCAGAGGACAGAGAGCTGTGCATCTGATTGGCTCTTCTTCCCTTTGATGCTGAAACTTTGATCTCCTCTACCTGCCTACTGCTCCACCTCCCTCCAGCTGCCTCCACCCACAGGGACAGGCCCCTCTGGCCCCTGGTCCCAACCCCTCCTCCCTTGCCACTTCCCCATCAAAGAAAGGCAAGATCCACTCAGGCACCCCTGAGCTTATCTGACTCAAACAAAGGGAACTTGGAGAGAGAGACAAAGACAAAGAACCTGGAAGGAGGTGAAGCAGTGCTGTTAGGGGCTCTGGTCACAGAGGAAGTCAGCCTTCAAGGGAGCACAACCCTGGCCCAGGGGCTCACAGAACCATGGGTTCCCTCTTGGTCAAGCTCTGCCCTGTGTGACCAGCACACTCAACTCAGCCAGGGAGTCTGGGGAGAAGACAAGCTTTACTTAGTATTTGTTGAGGGGAATGGGGTAGGGTTCTGAGCTGGCCACATTCTCTTTATTTCCTGGTCTCTGTAACTTGCCCTTGATCCCCTGGATGATTTTTAAAGGAAGAATGTCGCTAATACATTTGAGCTTGTACTACAAGCCAAACACTGTTCTGAGCCTTTCACAGGCTTAGACTATTTAATTCACATGACAACTCTATGAAATAAGAACTATTGTTCCCATTTTTAACAGATAAGAAAATGGGTCCAGGGAAGTTAAGTAACTTGCCCAAGGTCACACAGCTAATAAGGAGAACTGGAATTTGTTTCCAGGTAATCTCATTCCAGAGTTGATGATCTTAACCACTCTACCTCATGTCTCCCAAGGAAGGTAACTCAGGTGCATCTAGCATCTCTCTGTGTCTTTGTTAGCATACTTACATCCTAGGGTACAGTGTAGGGTACATACTTACACCCACAGTGCCCAGGGGAGATCCTTTTCTTCTAGGAGCCAAGTGCCCACACACAGCTTGACAGAGCGGGGACCTGGATGTTCGGGAAGTTTGTTGGGAAATGAGTGAAGAAGAACAAAATGTAGAAGAATTGGAATTGTGAGAGTGAGCTTACTGATCATTCTATCAGTCGTTCAAATAGCAAATGTCTGTTGGGTTTTATCACATATCGACCATTGCTGGAAGCATCCAGATACTAATTGAAATGCCTATGGTGTTTCTACTCACAAAGTAGTTTCTTAAATGACCCAAAGTTACATGGCTAGAAGGAGGTGGAGGCAGAGTTCTAGCCCAGGAAGCCCTACCCAGAGCCTGCCCTCTGGATGGTCTTGTGACAGTTTCTGTTGTGGGAGATTTTCTGGTAGATGTAGCAGATCACAGAACTAGGATTCCCAAATTTACCAATCCTCAGTTTCATCTCAATAAAAAATAAAAACTCCCAGGGCTCTTCCCTAAATATTTTGATTCGCTAGGTCTAGAATGGAGCTTTCAGCTGATTCAACACTTGAGTAGTTCAGGATTCACTAATATTCTTGGAAATTCTCTGCATATAATTATGGCAATCCCATTTGGCTAGTGGGGTGGGAGGGCCAGATTATGTTGCAGTAAGCAGAAATCTCAGGGACAATCCCAGAGAGGCTCATTTCTCTCTCCTGTCTCCGTCTCGAACTGTTCCATCTGAAACATATTACTTCTTAAATCACTGCTGCAAAGCAAGAGAAAGAAAGGCGTGAGTGATCAGACGACATGCTTATGAGAGGTCCCTCACGTTCATTGGCCAGAACCAGTCACGTGACCTGGATATAACATGAGGGTAGTTGGGAAATGTGAAGAGCAAATAAATATCTAGTGAATCAGAGCAATGCTCTGTCACATCTGTTATTTGGACTATAAAGATGTACTGTTTTGTGTATTTATGCTCATCCCAGTTTCTTAGTTAGGTGTAAGTTCTTTGAGACCAAGAACAACCTTTAATTTTCCCCCTCTTGGGCTCATCACTTAATCATGGCTACATATGTTCCTCTAGATAAACTGGCGATTCAGTCACTCTAAGGAAGTGAATAGTGGCATTGTGATACAGAGTCTGACAGGTTTGGGTGCAAATCCTGATTCTAACTCACTTGGCAAGTTCTCTGAGCCTCAGTTCTTTTGCCTGTTAATAAGAATGACTAGCTTTGAAATATTTTAGAATGTGGATTATCTGGCATGCTTCATGCAGCAGAGGAAAGGCTCTTTTTTGTTTTTTTTAGATATTATAAGGTTTTCTGGAATTGTGAATTCTGGGGAAAAAAGGTAAAAATGATAGCTATTATAATCTACTTAACCTGGGACATTGGGGAGGACAAGTTTCCAGGGATCTGTGAGTCCCTTGAAATTATATGCAAATATTTTGGATATGCATGAATACATAGGGACCTTTTCCTATTCGCTCTTTCAAATTTATTTATAAAAGCACACTTGGAATAGTTCTCCTTGCAAAATGTTTAAATATTACATTGTAGAGTACCTCGTGTGCGTTGAGTTCTTCCTACAGGCCAGGAACTACTCTGAGTGCTTTATATGAATAATACGTTTTGCTCTCACATGGAACCCATGGAGCTGGTAATATAACTGTCATCATTCCCATTTTACAGATGTGGAAACTGATTCATAGAGAGATTAGGTTTCTAAAGTTCCCACAGTCAGTAAGAAAGTGAGTTGTTCTCAACTCCAAACCGGGCAACCTGACTCCAGAGCCCAGATCTGCTCCCATCAGTGGTCCTTAGAGTGGCAGCATCAGCTTCACCTGGAACTTGCTAGAAATGCAGAATTGTGGGCCGCAACCCAGACCTATAGAAGCAGAATTCATTTTTTTAATGAGCACTCTTGATGGTTCTGAGCTACTTCACAGCTTGAGAACCCTGCATTCTGCAATTCTGGTGCAGTTTCCATGACCCACCGGTCTGTCCTCCTGGTCCCTGTGTCGGCCTCTAACTCACTAAATGACAAAATTACCTACTCAAAGCTCTTGTCCAAAGCCCTTCCTCCCATGTGCACTATCAGAGGCATCAAAAGGAAAAAGCCTTCTCAAAAGGCTTTGGAAAAATGTCTTCCCTTGTCCTATTGGTGAGGTCACCTGTTATGTCTTCTCAAACTGGACAAGTCAGTCATCAGAGCAGATCACTGGTCCAAAGTGGGCCAAAGCCACATGCTTCCTGCATGCCAAGGAGAAGGCAGATAGCAGCTGGCTGTGTCCTGGGGATGCTATTTTGTTTCTTGCCAAAAACTGTGCATCTCAAATGCATGTGGGGCAAACAGATTGCTGCCCCAGACTCTCCCGGCCCCCCACCCCAGCTGTTCCTGCCTCAACACGGAGCCCTTCTCTGTGCTCCCTCTGATATCCAGATGGCAGCAGATGCAGCAGTAAAGGCAGATCCCAGGCCAGCTGTGTATTTGATTAACAAGAGAGCCCGGCAGACGCAGCTTACCGGCCGGACTCACAAAGACGGTGAGCAGGCAGCCACAAATGCCAGCCTGTTTTATCCTCAGCTCAGCCCAGGGAATGTTTCACATTGCATCCGATGTTTGTTAAATGATGCCATAATGACAGCCACTAAGACTGAATGCTTATTACAGGCGCCCTGCATTACAATAACCCTGCAGTGGAGCTAGTGTTCTTACTATCCCTAAGTTACACATAAGGGAACTGAGACCTGAAGTGGCTAAGTGATCTAAGGTCATAAAGGTGGTAAACAGGGAAAAGACTCAGACCTGAGTCTGTGGGCCTCCCTGCCTATCCCATCTGCCACTGCCCTAGTGCATAGTGTGGTGCACTTCAACCTGGGCCAGCGCTGCCAGCAAGGGTTTTTGATGTGGCTAGGACCCAGCCCCATGGAAACACCTCACAAAGGTTACTGAGGTTCACCTTTATTGACTAGATCCTGTCTTTCTTTAGAATTGTGATGTTTTGGTTTACCATGAACTTTTTTCATTTTCAAAATTATTGCATTTGAACATTAGTAACGTTGGTCACTGAGCTTTCCAGAGCTCCCTCAAATTTTGTGCCCAAGCCAAGTATCTCATGCACCCAGGGACAGCCCGATAAGCCCACCATAGTAAGCACTGACACACAGCAGATAAATTGCTGCACACACACGGATGGGGACACTGAGAAGAGGGGTGGCAAGTACTTTAGCTGGGGTCACATTGTGGGTGGCTGGAGCTAGACTAAATCTGGGTTTCTCAGCTCCCAGATCCTCTCTCTGTTCTTTCCCCTGCTCAGAGCTGCTCCCAGCATTTCCTCAGTTACTCCAGTGTGTGGCCAAGGAGAATTGTGGTTCAAACTGGACGTGCCCTTAGAGCTGTCCCCTGGAGAGTACCAGAGACCACCCTGGGACTCTTCCATTGCAAACCAGGGTGGCACAATGGCAGATCCTTTGGACTCACCAGGGCATGTGGGCTTTGCTCTGGCCTGCAGTATGGAGGTAAAGAGAAGGAAGGGAGATCTCTACCCTCCCCAGGGCTGGAGGTGGCATTGGACAGCTGAGATGGCTCCCAGCCTGCCCCTCCTTCACACACACACACACACACACACACACACACACAGAGCAGCCTGTGGGGGATGAAAACATCAGGCC
This sequence comes from Geosciurus inauris, assembly GCA_004024805.1. Classification (NCBI taxonomy): domain Eukaryota; kingdom Metazoa; phylum Chordata; class Mammalia; order Rodentia; family Sciuridae; genus Geosciurus; species Geosciurus inauris. Next base: position 27,921 of record PVHX01014941.1, on the reverse strand, counting down.
CTTTGTCCCCTTTTTCTTGGGTGTGCTGCCCCTGAGGAGCCACATGATCCACTGGCTGGAACTGGTGGAACCACTCTTTCAACAGAGCTGATTTGTTTTTCTTCTGCTTTGGGCCTCAGTGGGGTGTTTAGTGCTCTCCAGGAGGCTGCTGGTCAGGGGAGGAGGGAGGAGAGGCTTGGCTTCTGCTCTGTCTCTTGCTGGGCATTGGTGTCCTGGCCCTGGCTGAGGGTCAGAAGGCCCCTGGGGTCATGACTCCTGGGTTCTCTGAACAAGGGCCACTAAAGCAAGGTTAGGAGCCTGGGGATGCAACAGGATGTGAGGGAGGGCGAATAGTGGCTTCTAATCTGCCAGCAGCTCAGGTTTGCTTCAAAGGTTCATAACAGAAGGTGAGGTCCTGCAGCCATCGTATAAAATATTGTCCAAGAGTGGTGGACGAGGTTTCAGCTCCAACACAAGTCATGTCTTTGCTGTCACTGGTATTTGCTGGCCCCAGGCCATTCAGGGGTTGATCACCTGCTCCCAGGGCAATGCAGTCTCCCAGTGTTGGTGCTGCGGGCAACTGGGGAGGAGGCATGTGGTGAGCTGCAGTCTCCTCCTCGGACACAGGCTCAGGCCAGGGGGTCTTCTGTGGACATCTAGTCAGGCCTCCCACTGCTTCTGATACTTGAAACAAAGTTCTAAGAAACAACCAGATCTGTCACCCCAAATGCCCAGCCCAGGAGGACTCACCTGAAAGTTCAAAGGAACAGCAGTTTAAAAACTGATGGTGGAAGTGATATTGAAATGAGCGATCGATTGACTTGTGTATTGTTCTCTTGCTGCAAATAAAACTTAGTGGCTTAAAATGACAACATCTGTTCTCTCACAGTCAGTGTAGATCAAGACTGCAGGCACAGTGGAGTTGGTCCTCTGCCTCAGGGTCTATCACAAGGCTAAAAGCAAGTCATTGACTGAAGCTGTGGTCTCAGCCAAGGGCTTTGCAGGACAAGGTAACTTCCAGCCCATGTGACTCTTGGTCACATTTAGTTTTCAGCTAGTGGCTGGAGGTTGCACGGTTCCTTGCCAGATGGCCCTCTCCATCAGACAGACAAGAAGAACCAGAGAGGGAATACCAGCAGGACAGAAGTCACAGCCTCTTCTAACCTAATCATGGAAGTGACAACCCATGACTTTTGCCATAATGTGTTGTTTTAATGAAACACTGAGAGAAAAACAAAGATTTGAAAGTGTTTCAGTTGGGCGGGGGCACACACCTATAATCCCAGCAACTCTGGAGGCTGAGGCAGGAGGTGTACAAGTTTGAGGCCAGCCTGGGCAACTTAGCAAGACTTTCAGCAATTTAGCAAAAACTTGCCTCAAGTTTTAAAAAAGTAAAAATAAAAAGGAATGAAGATATAAATTGGACTTAGGTTCAATCCCTGGTACCTCCCACCAATAATATGTGCTTCAGGCACTGGATACACAAAGTAGGCATGAGGCATGTTCCCTGTCTTCATGAGGAACAAGTGGAAGGAGAGAGCTATGTGGAGCAAAGGCGAGAAACAGAAAGGCCACAAAGTATGATGGCCATGAACTAGGACAGCCAGTAGACACCATGAGAAAGCAGCGCATGAGGCAGCACCCAGAGGAAAAGCAAACAGAAGCAGTAAAAGCAGAGGTGAGTTCAGGTGTGAGAAGTGGTTACCTGCTCACTGGCTTAGCAGCTAGTTTCACAATTCCATCAAGGAGATGCCATCCTAGAGATCAAGGACACTGGCCCAGGTTGGGTCACTTGGCCGGCACTAAACTGAGGGACTGGAATACCTGAACAACCATCTCTGAGTCACTTGATAGGCTAAAAGAGGAGGGTGGGGAGCTGGGGTAAGCTTCATCGAGAACACATAAAAGTATGTTCTGATTCCAGAGGGCATGGTACCTGGGCAGGTAAAATAACCAATGTCTACTATTCATGGAGTTTAGGGGTAGGATGAATAGGTTTTGAAGGGTGCTGATGTCTCTCTGAGGGACATCACTGGACAGATTTTGGATAGCTGCTCTTCAGTTTCTACACAACTATGGGACATTCATTCTTCTAGGGATCCTTCTGTTTGTACTATCTGCAGGTGATCCTTCCCAGAACCTCTGGATTCAGAGTAGAGAGAGCATGGTTTTGTGCCTTGGCCAGTTGTTTAACCCAGAAAACCAGATGTTTACTTCCATTTCGAGTTTATTTCATTCTATGTAGGGCTACATGTTGGAAAATTTCTGAATTGGCAATTTTTCATTCCAACTGTTTTCCCTTTGTTCCTCTGTTTCAGATCCGAAGACTTTAAAAAAGAGAGAGGAAGAGTTTTCCTTGACTCTTATTGACAGTTTACACCAGAACACTGCTTGAGAGGCTCCTGGAGCCCTCTGGGTTCACCCTTACTTTGTTTGTGGATGGGAATCTTTTTTTTTTTTTTTTTTTTTGCTTCGTCCTGTAGCAGTGGCATGCTGGAACCAGCTGGCACAGGTGCTTGAGAGGTTTTCTACCCAAAGCCACATTCACTAATATGCATGTTGCCTTGAACATGGCCAGAGTGGGAGTGTTTACACCACAGAAATCAGCAAACAGCACAACTGACAGCTTTTGTGCACCCCCAACTCTCCCCCAGAGCCAGCAGTTAAACCTTTCCCAGCACACCACTGCCTATAAAGACAAGCCTCCTGGGAAGGCCTTATTTCAGGAACTTTCCTATTTTGTCTTGTCCTTTCAGGGCCATTTAAAAAATTATAGCATCACGGGTCATTTAGTCCCTCTCTTGTCTCTCACTGCTACTTTTAACATTTTCCCTCATCAGAGGGACTAAATTCAGTGAACTGTCTGGTGTAAATCTGATAATCCAGGACAATCAGGGTGACAGCATCCTGAGTTCTACAGCACATTTCTGCCTTCCTTCCTGAAGTTTGCAAAAATATTTTAATTATATCCCTCAATCTAGCTCCAGACCGTGGTTAAAATTCAACTACAAGAGATACACCTTTTGGTCTGCTGGTTTTCAGGGAATATTTGGCAAGTTGATTGTTCTTTTCCTGAGACAAATTCCCTTAGATCAGGAGAAAGGGCCGCAGCAACAGGAGGATGTAAGTGGGTTGTGATGGTAAAATAGGGAGAGTGATGCACAGAGACAGGGCTCTGAAAGTCTGAGCAACTTTGAAACAGACTCCCTTGGTGTCAGTGTTTTGTGTTGGGTCCCTGGCATATCAGTCAATGAACCACAGTCCTTTGTATGTCTATTGAATTTTGAATGATTTTTCTCATAATTTTCTAGAGCTATGGTTACATGTATTAATTCTTACCATTGATGTGTCAAAATTTCATCCAAAATGGTCCATTGTTCTGAGTGTCATGAACTGAATTGTGTTCCCCTAAAATTCATATGTTGAAGTCCTAATCCCCAGCACCTCAGAGTGTGACTATGTTGAAGATAAGTTCTTTAAAGAAACAACGAGGCTAAAATGAGGTCATTAGGGTAAGCCCTAATTCAACATAACTTATGGCCTTATAAGAAGAAATTAGGGCACCTGCAGACACAAAGTAAGTGCACATGAAGACATGGAGGAGAGGGGAGATGTCCATAAAAAATCCAAAGAGGGAGGCCTCAGGGAAACCAAACCTGCTGTCACCTTGATCTTGGGCATCCAGCTTCCAGAAATGTAAGGAATAAATTTCTGCCATTGAAACTAACCAGTCTGGGGTACTTTGGCATAGAAATCCAAGCAAACTAATATCCCAAGTAAATCATTTTGTTTGTCCCTTACCAAGTTAAATGCAAATTCATATATGAAGCAGGAATTCTGTCAGAAAGAGGCTGAGGCTTTGACATAACCAAATGTGTGACAAAGAAACCACTATCATTGGTCAAAATTGTGGGTGCTCACATAGGGTGTTTCAGATTCCTCAATGAAACAGAGACTAGGAAGAAGTACTTTAATTAATGATTTAACAATTGTTGACTGTGGGACAGACTGAACAAAATGAACTTTGCTGTGATCTAATGGCTGCACCCTAGAACACCAGCAAGGGGTTATAGAGGATTAAGAGAGACAAACCCAGAGAGAAAGCTGGGACCAGGTGGGATACCAACCTCTGGTGGAAGAACAGTGACCCAGAGCTAGTACAGCATGTTTATTATACAAGTTTTATCATCAAAAGGTTATTTGTGGGAAAGTTTCTGCAGAGCAGACAGACTTATAGGTTATAAGTGCGAGGCATTGTGATTACCTTATTATGCTCAGAATTCTCTATCCCCAGCAGTTAGTGTCTGAGCTCAAGATCAAGACTGATATGGTTCCATGCCTTTGCACAGAGCCTCTTCAGGCAGGATATCACCATAGCAACTGGACAATCTTGACCTGGACCTTTGCACAGAAAGTTCCCAGTGCAAGCACAGCCACGAGGCAGTCCGAGACCATGATTCAAGTCACCTCTCTCCACAGAACTTCTTTGACAAATCAGTAAGACAGGGAGTGTCCTCATAAATTTTTAAATGGGACCCAGAGAAAAATTTGATTTATCAATTTTGCATGAATTACTTGCTGGACCTAGAATTTGTACTTGAGAGTCCTGAAGGCTGGCTTGGATTGGATTGAAGTCTGTGGTTCCAATTCTCCCTGTGGAGGATTCTCCACAATCAAAGACACAAGACAATCCAGATTGACAAATACATAAGATCAGACTTTGTACAGTCAAACAAAAACAAAACAAAACAAACAGAGAAAGAATAAGCAAATTAATGGCAAAAATATTCACCAAGGCATGCACCTCCAAAAAATGTTCTATTTATACACAGACTAAAAGTCTTATTTCCATGAACAAAGAAAAATTTAGTTACAAATCTTAGCATAACAAAGTAAACCCAGAAAAGACATTTTAATGACACATGCCAGGGAACTCCAAAGAGTAAGTGGCATATAGGCACCAAGGATAAAGTGAGAGCATCTGTTGGTCAGGAGTCTCAGGGGATGCTGAAGGTCTTCAAAACAATTTCATTGGGAGTTCCAGATTTATCATAGCAAGAGACCAACATTCAAAATCTGAATGACTTTCTTAAGTTTATTTAAGTAAAGAAGAGTCACACTGACCAGGCCAATTTCTTGGAGCAAAGCAAATTGCAGATCTTTTATTGAATTGCTGGGAAAGTATTTTGGAATATGTTGGTTTCAGAAGCAGGAGTGGGTTGATGTCATAGAAGTATCTTGACAGAAGGGAGTCCTCCAGGGATTGGGTGATATGTGCTGCATGAGGCTGTTGCTGATTGGCTGGCTTTCAGAGTCATGTTCATTGAAGCAAGTTGTCATTCATCAATTTGTCAAGTTTAAAATTAGCTCTTGGTTTATTTGATACCAAGATTATAGAACTGTCATTGATGAATTAGATGGTTTTAAAATCAGTTCTGGTGGGAACTTGTCACCATGACAATAGAGCATTCAGCTTCCATAGGAGTATGGGAAGAGTGTACAACAATTTTTATATTTTACCTATTTTTTAAATTTCCTGTTTCTCCACTGGAGAGAAGAGACATATATACTACATGAGGGCAGGGATTTTTACTTATTTTGATCCCTGCTGGATTTCTAACATCTAGCACACAGTAGGTGCTCAATAAAAATTTGTTAAATGAATGGATGGGCCTGACCTCTAGATCTTAACCTATAGAAGCCACAGGGAAGGTGTGATTTTCTCTTTGCATAATTTTAAAAAAAGTTCCTTACCCTGGGGATTGGACTGGATCTAATCATGATAAATACTTTTGAGTTGAAGGTGATTAATGAATTGGGGAACAAGGCTAAGCGTGTGACTCTCTAGATCATGTTCTAACTCCACTGATGTTTATGCAAAACACATTGTGGACATTGGTGGCATCACTGGGATAATTATTTGACCACATTCCTCCTCTGGTCTTGGTGGTCCTGAGAGACTTTCTGCCTTTCTCTCTCCTCTTCCTGGAAAGTAAATTCCAGGATGTGGTTAGTAGTGGTGCCACTTTGAGACAGATCATTTGACTGTTGCAAGCCTCAGTCTCGTCTTCTGTAAAATGGGAATAACAACAGAACTTAACTTATATGATTATTTTTGTCACTACCACCACCACCACTGCCTATTGTCATCCATGCTACGGGTCTCTAGCAAACCCTTTCAATCCCCTAGTCCCACCATTAGTCTACTGAGCTCCCGATTTCACCATGGATGTGCAGAGTGGCCATAGACTTTTATAAAGAGCTGACTTTGCCACAGGAGTTAAAAGATGAAAGCTGAGATAAAAGTTGCTGCTAAGCATAATCAGTCCAAACAACTATATTTCATCTGCACATTCAAAGGGAAGAACCAGGTGAATCCAAGCAAGGTAGTTGACAGATGCCTTTGTTTGATGAATTCAATACCTAACCTCCTTCTTCCTCACCCAGTTTCACTTCAGAGGGTAGTGATGCCAAATACTTGCTTTTCCAGCCTCACTTGCAGCTAGGGATGGTGACATGACTGTTTTAGGCCAATGGAATCTAAATGGAAGTCTGATGAAAGGTCTGGGAAATCTTGCTCCTCTGATGACAGGGACAGTCATTGGTCCATCTCTTCATCTTTCTTGCTTGACATTGGACATAATGTCTGGAGCTGGGGCAGACATCTAGTAATTGTGGGGCAAAAGCATTAGGAAACTGTCAAGAGCCTGACAGAGATAATGTCCCTGACCCACTGCATCAGGGCCAGCTGCTGTCTATGGAGCTTTGTGACTCAGAAAACAAACAACAAGAAGAACAAATGACAGCTGGACGAGGTGGCGCATGCTTGTAATCACAGAGACTCAGGAGGCTGAGGCAGGAGGATAACAAGTTCAAAGCCAACCTCAGCAACTTAGCCAGGCCCCAAGCAACTTAGCAAGATCCTGTCTTTAAATAAAATAGAAAAAACAGGCTGAGGATGTAGTTAAGTGCCCCTGGGTTCAAACACCAGTAACACTAGAACCAAAAACCAGAACCAGAACCTGAACCAAACCCAAACCCAAACCCAAATCCAAACCAAACCCCCCCAAAATCCTGACAAACTTTAAGACAGATTTTCAGTAGCTTGCAGCCCAAAGCTTTCCTAACTGATGCGATGCCACCCTCCCCAGGAATACAGGCAGTTGTGGATGTGCTCTCTCGGCACATCCCGCAAAGACGCACAGTGATCAGTCTTCTGAGGACAACCGTGGTCTGCACAGGACCTACAGAGACCTACCAAGGGGCTGAGAAGTTTGGCTCTCATTGCTTTTGCATGACAAGAATCTGTGGGGGCCTCCATTCATATCTAGCAGGAAAAGGAAATAAGAACTTTACAAAAAGAGTGGCCTCCCTGAAGATGTCAGTATCCAAACCCCAAAATCAGTGAATACGTTACCCGATGTGACAGGGATATGTTGCAGGTACAATTTAAGTAAGGATCCTGAGAGGGATCCTCCTGCACTAGTGGGTCCAGTGTAATTGCAAGTGTCTTTCTAAGAAGGAGGCAGGAGAGTGAGAGGAGCCTGTGGCGACAGAGGCAGAGGTCAGAGTGAGCGACCATGAGACAGGGAGAGCTCCTCTTCTGGAGGAGCCAGAAGAGGCCAGGAATGGAGTCTCTTCCAGAGCCTGGATGTTTTAGTCAGTGTTTTCCTGCTGTGGCTAAAAGACCTGACAAGAACAACTTTAGAGGAGGAGAAGTTTATTTCAGAGCTCTCAGTTCATAGATAGCTGGCTCCATTCCTCAAGGCTCGAGGTGAGGCAGCACATCATGGCGGAAGTGTGGTGGAGGGAAGCAGCTCACAGGATGATCAGCCAGTAGAGAGACGGAGTCCACTTACCAGATACAAAATATATACCCCACAGGAACACCCCAGGGACCCACCTCCTCTAGCCACACCCTGCCCGCCTTCAGTTTCCTTTCAGTTAATCTCTATCAGGGGTTTAATTCACAACGGTTAAGACTCTCACAACCCAATCATTTCTCCTCTGAACCTTCTCACACACGTGAGCTTTTGGGGGACACCTACTATCTAAACCGTAACACTAGAGAAGGAATACAGCTGGGCTCACACTTCAGGCTCACACTTCAATTCTGTCTCATGAAGGCCCATTCTGTACTTCTGACTGCGAGCTGTAGGATAATAAGTGGGTTGTTTTAAGCTGCTACATTTATGTTAATTTGTCACAACAGCAATAGGAAACTACCATAAAGGCCTTCTACTTTCTAATGTCCTTTATTCTCTTCTGAAATCAGGCTCGCAGCTTCTATCTGATTCCAAAAAAATCAAAGCCCACTATGTGATATTAATTAGTTCTAGTCTGGGCAAAATACAATTTTCTGATAATGTACCATAAAGCCTGTCCTGTGGGCATTTCTGGCTCTGTGCTGGTCTGCCAGCCTGTCTGTGCCCAGATCCCTCCACCAGCTTTCCCCCACCTGCTCCACACAATAGAAAACGACACTTGCAGGAATCTTTCTGGTTGTCTTCCAGCTAATGTGGGCCAATGGTCAGTGCTGAGGGAAGGTGACAGAGGGGAAGCTAGAATATGTCCCCATCTTTGCCTCTGCTCTGGTCACAGCTCCAGCTGAGGCTGCACCTCCTCTTTGGCTCTGTTCCTCCTGGACAGGCTTCTTTCCATGGGCGCTGCTCCCACTGGGCATCAGACACCAAGGTTTTGGAGGCTTTCTTTGATCCTTCTATTTGTTTTTCTAAAAAACACATTGTTGTGATTGAAAAGAGGGGAAGCAGGTATGGCATCAGTGGCTTGCAGTTCCCTGCTTTCTCCTCTTCCCTATGGAGCCACAGAAGCCTGAATCTTAGCTGGGACTTTGTCTGGCTCCCCAGAGAAAGCCACCTCCCCTTCCTCCTTTCCAACCAGGCACGGCTCTGTGACTCAGCTCAGGCCAGTGGAATGTGAGCAGAAGCAAGGTGGATCCTGCCCTCCTTCCTTCCTCTTCCCCTTTCCTGCTAGCTATGTGGAAATGGTGGTAGAACCTCTTTGGCTATGTGAATGAGCAACACCCAAGGAAGCAACAGAATGGAAGGAACCCAGTCCCGATACCTTCACAACAGCCCTGGACACCTTACACATGACCTGTTCGATGACAGAGAAATAGACATTGATCTTGTCTGAGCACATGCTATTTTGGTCTCAGTCAAACAGACTTCTATCCTAATCACCGTGGAAGAATCAGGAGATATTGAGACTGGCTTCCAATCAGGCCCCTGTGCCTGTGATTTTGTGACACTGACCATACAGTGCTAAAATTGGTGTGTTTATGTTGTTTTCTGGTCCTTCCCTCCCTTTGATGGTGACCAGGTGAGACTAGAAGCTCTCCTTTCTGGGGATGAGGTCCTATCTCCTAGCACAGTCAGCACATGGTGGATCTCTTCTGTGTTTGCAGAGTGAATAATTAATCTGAGACCCGAGATCTATTTGCTGTTTGTCTCCAGCAGGAAACATCCTTATTTGGGTGCCATGGGACAGTTTCTGGAATAGTCCCCTCTGCTGCAGCACCCAACCTGGGAATAGGGATATCTAGTTCCAGTGCCTGGAATTTGAGGTTAGGTTTGAAGTGACAACCTCTTTTGTCCTTTCCTCAATCATGGTCCAAAATATTACCAATATAAAGGTCTGAACAAATGGAGCTCAAAAATCAACTTTGACACATGCTTGTAATCCCAGCAGCTCTGGAGGCTGAGGCAGGAGGATCACAAGTTCAAAGCCAGCCTTGGCAACTTAGTGAGGCCCTGTCTCAAAATCAAATATACTAAGGACTGGGGATGTGGCTCAGTAGTTAAGTGCCCCTAGATTCAAACTCTTGTACCAATAAAAAAAAAAAAAATCAGCTTTGGGAGTACACAGACCAGAGATCAAAATGAGGCTTTCTTTCTCCCTATCCCTGCCATCTCTCTGTGAAAATGGCAGTGCTGACCATTTCTATCTAGTCCCAGGTGGAGGAGCTGGCACAGGAATGCGTCACCCCACAGCACAGGGCCAGCTCACTGCACCTGCTTCATGTGGTCAAGAATGGCTGACTCCCTAAATGCACCTCGCAGGTGAGGAGTCCTTCTCCTGTGGGGAGGAACCAGTGAGGAGGGTAGGGAGGGGTCCCTTCTCTTTTCAGTGAGCCAGTATGGGGGTGTGGGAGGAGTGGGGATCCTCTGGGGAAGGTGGTAGATGATCAGAGAGAGAGACCAGCTCAGTCTCAGAAAGGCTGAGGCCTCAGAGACTATGTGAAGGTGGAAGGTGAATTTGGACCCAGACCTTCATGTTCAGGTGGACCTACCCCACCACTTATGAGCTTGTGACCTTGTGTGCACGTTACAGAACCTCTCTGAGTCACAGGTCTCCCATCTGTAAATTGGACATGATGAGAGTGTCTGTCTGATGAGGTTGCCGGGTGGATCAAGAGAGATGAGGCCTCTGAACACTTAGCCCAGCACTTGATGCATAGTAAGCACTCAATCAGTGTTTACCTCCTTCCAACCATTGTTGGAGGAGGTGAGATTCCCATACCCGAGTTTTGAGCTGAATCAGGTATACCCAACTGAATCAGGTGTACTCAGGTGTACCCAGGTGTACCCTTTGCTTAGTGGGCAAAGGCCATGAGATGCACTCCAAGAAAGTTCTCTGAAACCCTCCCCATACCCTGCGCCTCGAGCTGTTAGAGTGTGCAACCTTTGTCCTCAAGGGGCTTCTCCGTGGCAGGGATGTGGGAACATGGTCAGCATGGGTTCACCAGCCACCTGCCAACTGCTGGTCCCCTCCCATCCTGCTCAGGCAGATCACCCTTGTCAGGAGTGGCAGACTGCTCGCCACTCTAATTGCAGTGTGGTTTGCGTTCATCAAGGAAACAGCAGGGATTCCAAATTAAATTCCAACATGCAATTTATTCAAGATATAGGCTGATTGCGAGACTCTACAGCACCCTCTGCCTTCCCCTGCAGAGGCAGAGTTCTGCTGCTAGTGCTGCATCCCCAGCATGTCTCCTGGGACCCAGGCTCTCGGGATGATAGTTCTGCTCTCCCATTTTACAGATGGGGTTACTAAGGCATAGAGGAGAGCCTCAGGTGTGAGAGCAGGTGCTTGCCTACCTTTGGGAATTATATACACCACAATATGTTTCTGGCATACCCTGAGATGACAAACCAGCTAATCCTGAGTGGTAGTAAAGGCCACAGGAATCTAGATCATTCTTTCAGCACTCATTTGCTTGGGGCAGGTTTTTTCTTTTCTTTCCTGTTTTTCATTTTTGGTACTGGAGATTGAACCCAGGGGTGCTCTACCACTGAGCTACATCTCCAGTCCTTTTTATTTTTCATTTTGAAATAGGATCTTACTGAATTGCCCAGGCTGGCCTCGAACTTATGATCCTCTTGCTGCAGCTGCCTGCGTTGCTGGCATTATGGCATGTGCCACTCTGCCCTGGTCAGGACTCAGCCACGGACCCACTCTCTCAGGCTTCCCACCTGTCAGGGGCTCTCAGATGGCTTCCAGCCATCTGTTTCCCCTGATACTGTTTCAGACACCAGATAGAAGATGGCAAAGCCAATTAAAAAAAATGTCACAGATATGCTGCCCCACTCTGTGGTACATGCCGGTAATCCCCGTGACTCTGGAGGCTGAGGCAGTAGGATTGTAAGTTTGAGGCCAGCCTAGGCAACTTAGCAAGACCTTCAGCAACTTAGTGAAAGCCTGTCTCAAACTAAAAAATTGAAAAGGGCTGGGGACTTAGCTCAGTGGTAGAGCTCCCCTGGGTTCACTCCCCAGTACCAAAAAAAAAGAAGGAAGAAAAGAAAATCATATGTAGTGGCAATTGAAGTAGGAGCCATTCAGAACAGGAAGTGTCCACACCTGTAAGTGGCCATCCTCTGATTCCCTCCCTCTTTAGTTCAGCCCTGACAGGCAGCGAGTGGGGGTCCCACTGAGAGCCCCTCTCCAGGAGTCCTTTTGCCAAGACCCCATCAAAGGTCTGTGGTTGTTCACTGCCAGACACTAGCCCATCCTGAGGTAAGTTTTGGAAAAGTACAGCAAAATGCCAGAACGCTGCCTGAGGCGCAGGGCTCCCTGAAGTGGGGAGTGTGGGGCAGGGACTCCAAAGTGACAGGTGTCAAACCCATGACCCAGAAAGAAGAGGCAGCCTTCTCAGTGAAGCTACATTTCTCCCTGACCCCTGGATTTGGCTCCAAAGCCTATATAGATCTGCCACTTAACAGAAAGAGAGCATTGTGGCTTTGGGGAAGTGATTGATTTTTGAGAGCTTTGAAGCGCAAATAACCCCTAGGGAATGAACATCCAGTTCTGATCAAGAGCCAGGAGGTAGGAAGTGGATGCTTCCACCCAGGCCTGATGCCATTTAAAGGTGGAAGGGGTGACTGCCCTAGACTGGTTTCTCCAGAGGCCTCAGCCAGAAAGAAAGAGGAGGAGACGTCATTCACATAAAATAACAGTGAGTTAAAGGGAGCCTGGTCTCTCTTTATTTATTTTTTTTTAGTTGTTGATGGACCTTTATTTTATTCATTTATTTATATGCAGTGCTGAGAATCGAACCCAGTGCCTGTGAGCCAAGTGCAATACCACTGAGCCACAACTCCAGCCCAAGCCTGGCCTTTGAGCTCAAAGCTGTGAAGATTTACTAGCTTCAGGTCCTAGAATAAGCTCCTTCCTTCTCTGGCCCTCAGTTTTCCGACTTACACAAAGGTAGAATAACAGTATTCCTCTTTAGGGGTCATTCAAAGCAGGGCTTAATAATTTCCTGGAAAGGGCCAGATAGCAAACATTTTAGATTTTGTTGGGCCATATGGTTTTTGTTTCATGTTATAACTTTCCACAAAATTAGCCAGAGACACAGTAAATGAATGAACACAGCTATGTCCTAAGAAACCTTTTGTATCAGTCAGGGTTCTTTAGAGGAACAGAATCAACAGGAAGTATAATTGTAAAAGGGGGATTTATTAGGTTGGCTTACACAGCCAGAAGCTGGATAGTCCGCAATGGCCGTCTGCAGGCTGGAGAGCTGGAAGAACCAGCAGCTGCGCAGTCCAAAAGGCTGAAGCCCCACAATAAGGGGGATCAATGGTGCTATCCTAGTCTGAAACCAAAGGCTTCTGAAGAATCACTGGCAGAGTCCACTTTGGAAGGGTGAAGAAGTCAGAGTCTAATATCCTCAGACGATCGCAGCAGCAATCAAGAATCAACCTTGCATCTGCTGCTGTTTCCTTGTTCTTCCAACTTTTATTCCATCCAAGCCATCATCCTATTGGATGGTGCTGCCTATGCTTAGAAAGGGTCTCTACTTTAGTTGACTATCCCACATGCCAATCATTTCTAGACACTCCCTCATTGACACACCCAGAAGCCTCTTAATCATCCTCATCTCTTAATCCAATCAAGCTGACAATTCAAATTAGCCATTACATTTTCATTTTTTTTTTTAAAAAGACAGATTGGCTTGTGGGTCACCATTTGCCAACCCCCGATTCTTAAGATTGCATTTTAGCGATGGCTGGGCACAAAATAACTGACCAATAAGCACTATTACTCTTAGGACTGTTAGCTTCATTTTTTCTGCATGGAACCATTTGGATTCTCAGGTGATATCCAGTATATAACTCTACTTCCCTTCTTTCTGCCATCACTTACTTTTTAGTCAACTTCCAAATAGCTGAGTGAATGGGCTCCCTCAAACTCTTGGGGACAAGTGCATTCAAGATTTTGCCCTGAAGTGTTCTGCTTGATGCAAATTCTCAAATCCCTTAGCATGTAAAGGCAAAGGCAGCTTGAATCTCTAGTAAAGGAACAATGACGAACTTTCCATTAAAATTTCTGTTGCTCTTCACAAGGGACCTCCCTTTGCAATTTTCTGTGGCTTTCTCATTGCTACTTGAAGTAGAGACTAATAACACCCTCTTACAGATGAGATGCTAAGCTTGGTAGGACAGATAGACTTGTCTGAAGTCACACTGAGATTCAGGAGTAGAGCTGGGACTTGATCTCAGATCTTTGGACTCTTTGTCCTGGCATGGTCCCTCATATCCTGCCTATGCTGAATATCAGATTAGTCAAGATCTTCACTGCAGATGGTAAAACCTATTTTGATGGTATGAACAGAAAAGGAATTCATTAAATGGCCTGGAGAAATTCTAGAAGGATCAGAGGAGCAGACTGGAGGTCGTGTAGGAAACTGGTACCCCATAACGGTGCTACTGCAGACACATCCTGCTCCGTCTCTGAACCCAGCCACTGTGGCTGTCACCATGGACACTGGTCTTTGATATGCATGTCCCTGCTGTGGCATGAATCCTGATGTTCCCCTGTCATGATGCAAAATTAGATGACATCTTTTTCTTCCAAACATGGGCCTGTTAGCTAAGCATAATTCATGTATGTGGCTTTAGTTCCTGGGAAGCCTGGGAAGGAGCTGCTTTCTTGGGCAGGCAAGACTCAGCAACAGAATTCTCCAAAATCTAGAAAGGATGTTCAAAAGATGCTGGGCCAACTCTACTTCTGGATGCACCCCCCCAAAAAATAAATAAAAGCAGGAACTTGAACAGGTTTTGTTAAGACCTATGCTCATAGCAATATTATTCATAGTAGCTAAAACTGGGAAGAACACAACGCCCATTGACCAATGAATGGCTAGACAAAACATGTTGCATCTATACAATGGAATATGTTTATGCCTAAAAAAGAAATGAGATTCTGAACCCTGAAGACATTCTAAGTAAAAGAACCAGGTGCAGAAGGAAAAATGAATGATTCTACTATGTAAGGCACCTGAAACAGTCAGATCCACAGAAACAGAGGATTGGTGGTTTCCAGGGGCCAGGAGAAGGAGGTAATGAGAAGTTAGTGTATAAAGTACAGAGTTTTAGTTCAGGAGGATGCACGTGTTCTGGTAATGGACTATGGTGATAGCCACACAAAGTGAGTTTGCTCGATGCCTCTGAATTGTCTGTTTATAAATGGTTAGTTCTATGTTATGTATGTTTGTGTCTCAGTGGTAGAGCGCTTTCCTATCATGCGTGAGACACTGGGTTTGATTCTCAGCAACACATACAAATAAATAAAATAAAGGTCCATTGACGACTAAAAAAATATTTAAAAAAATAATGGCACAAAGTGTAAAAGTACTTTTATTTTAAAGATGAGGAAATGGAGCCCCAGAAAGGACAAGACAAATCAGTGGCAAAGCTGGCACCTGGGACTGGCTCCTTCCAGCTGCTAACTGTGAGTGACAGTTAGAAACGTGGGTGTTGATTTCCCAGTCCCGCTGCCTCCAGGTTCTGACAAGTAGGACGGGGACCAGAAAAGTCAAGAAATGAGTGAAGGGGGTTGGATATGAGGCAATAAGGAGACGGCAGGACTGAAATGAACTAAAGAACAAATGCTCTATTTGACAGGTCAGCTGATACTCAGCTCCTGGCACAGTTCACTGTGGAGGGATCCAGCATCGCCAGATCTTCCAGTTCTTTAAGAGGAGCCAGAAATCAGCTGGGCATGGTGGTGCACATCTGTGACCTCAGCTACTTTGGAGGCTGTGGCAGGAGGATCCCAACCAAGCTCAGGACCAGTCTCAGCAACTTAACAAGACTATGTCTGAAAAATAAAATAAAACCAAAGGCGGGCTATAGCTCAGTGGCAGAGTACTTACCTAGCATGTGTGAGGCTCTGGGTTCAATCCCCAGTTCTGAAGAAAAAAAAAAGATAGGAAACCAGAAATCCAGGTATTTATATGAATTATCCTGAATTTCAATTGTTGGCAACAGATTAAAACAAGAGGGAGACTATAAGCCAACTGAAACATATCTGTGGGTTGAATACCACCATTGGGCTGGAAGTTTGAGTACAGAGGTAAGGCCAGAGATGAAATCAAGATATCAATTTTAATAATAGATGTTAAGTGCCTGACAATTTTCAAAATATAGGTCTTCCCAGTAAAGGCTGATAAGAAAAATATGGCTATCAATTAAAACCCCTATGAGGGTCTCTAGTATATTCTACTTTTCAAATCTCAACCTTCAGATCTTCCAGGGAGGGAGAATCAGGACCACATATTAAACTCAGCCACCCTGCTAGCTCCAAGGAGCATTAACAGTCCTGTCTTAAACACTATCAAGCGGGCTGGGATTGTGGTGCAGTGGTAGCGTGCTCGCCTAGTACGCGTGAGGCACTGGGTTCGATCCTCAGCACCACATAAAAATAAAATAAAGATATTCGGTCCACCTACAACTAAAAAAATAAATAAAATTAAAAACACACACAAAACCGAAAAAACCCACTATCAAGCAATAATGGGGGCATGGGGAGCAAAGAAGAAGAGGACAGGAGAGGGGGAGTGTGAGGAGACACAGTGGAATTGAATTACCTTTTCAAGGCTGACTGATTCTTCTCCCGGAAACTCTGAAACCCCTGCTCCCAGTCTGTGCAATCTGTTCTGAGGTTCATATGGCCCAATTGATATTTTCACATGATTGGCTATTCCCTAGTTTGCTCCCATGAGTTGTCAGTAAGCGGGAAGGAGTAACCACGGAGAGAAGCCCACAGCCTTCTATTGTCTTAACATGTTTTTTCTCTTCTAACTGATGTGACTGGATGGTTCACGCTCTGGCCAACCTAGTGGCCATTTCTGTCAGGGGAGGAGATAGCCACTTACTCCCACCCTGATGAAGTTGCTCACTCAACCTGTACAACTGTCCTATTGCGAGTCTCCTAGGGATTTAGTGGACAGTAGAAGGGTCTGTTCAGGGTTAGGGTTAGTCTGCTTTCTGTCACTGTGCCAAAATACCTGAGAAAATAAACTTCAGGAGGAATGATGTATTTTGTTTTATAGTTTCAAAAAGTTTCAATCCCTAGACACTTGGTTTTGTTGTTTCTGGACCTTTGATGAGGCAGAACATCATGGTGGGGAGCTTGTGGAAAGAGAGCTGCTTACCTCATGATGGCCAGGAAAAGAGAGAGAGTGAGCCACCACCAGGGACGAGATTTACCCTTCATGGACACATCTCCAGTTTGCTAGGCTCCACCTCCTACAATTTCCACAGCCTCCCAATAGCGCCACCAGCTGGAGACTACGCATTTAACACCTGGCCTTTGGGGGAATGTTCCAAATCCAAACTATAATAAGTCTAAACTGATCATTAATAAATGTACCTCCAAGTCTATGCTTCTCTATTCCCTAGTACAGATTAGGCTTGCACAAACTGATGAAATAATTTACCAGAGGTTATACCATGTCTTATAATGGAATCTCTCCAATTTTGAAAACTATGACTCTGATTATTGGTTATGCTTAGAAAAATCAAAGGTCAAAAATGAAATGCACTTTTCTCATTAAATGCATAGAAATTCGAGTAGAACACTCCCTGACTCCAATTTGTTACATTATGATCCATATTCCTGGAGGGTGGAGTGTCTGTTCAGGAAACCACTGCATGACCCAAGGTCAAGGTCCCCCAGGTGGGCTGAGATGACAGCCATCTCCATTCTTGGACCACACTTCCTGTAATCCCTTCTTTCTATGGTTCCAAGAGGCAAGTGTGCTGATGACACATGACTACACAGTGCTCTGTATGAGCTAACTTGTTTCAGAACCATTTTGGAGACTCAATGGAGTGGCTTTTTGGCCTTCTTTGCCAAATTACAGGCAGGTGTCCTTGGGGACTCTGTCTTAGTCCTCCCGCTGTAGCTTCCCAGTCATCACTTCAGCTCTTCTCACATCAGTGTAAGCCCTAATTTCCTTATTAAATCCCTTATTCCTGTAATGCTTGTAGTGGCTCTGACTGATCCCAGTGGATACACCAGGCAAATGCAAACATCATTTTCATGAAAGAACCACTTATTAGATCTAAGCCAAGCCAGTGAGTGGGGTCCAGACATTCATATCAAGTCATTCCCTGGCAACTGATTCTACCTAGAGGGATGAGTTGTATAAGCAGTTTATTTTTCACTCACAAGGAGGCCAACACCGCCTTCTCTTTCTGTAATTTCTTGAATTCTCTTCTGTGTTTGTGCAAAGCATCAGTTCCTTATCTCCAAACTGGGGATGCCCCCATCACCAAACAGAATCCTATACCTAGCAAATTGCTAGGCATGTCCATGTGGTTTTAGCTGATTCACAGGCAACTATACCAGAGACACACTCCCAAGATGATGGTCTGGCTCAAGTTCCCTTGCAAAAAAGTCACCCCTTACGCAGGGGCCTCAGATGGGCATGTGTTTGGTTGCCACTTCAATCTCGGAGTCCTATTCTGCCCATTCTGATGTATTATTTTATGTATTATGACTCACCTCCTGATCACATTAACATTGGGCCAAATAAGATTTATATACACATTTTATGAACATATTTCCCAATGCACCTTCTCAAATTCCCAAGTACCATTTTGATTCAGGAACCATTCAAAATCACTGGAGTGGTAGCTATGTCTTGGTCTGGTACTTACCTCTTCAGGAATCTCAGTGTGGCCACAGCTGAAGTCCTAAAGACATCAATATCAGATTCCAAAAAGATGTGGTTCCTGATGGGAAAGAATATTCTAGATCCAGAGAAGCACCCTTTTGTAGTAGAGGTAATGGTAAGAACAAAGGTCCTGGCTAAGAGTGTTGTATCTGGTGGTTTAAGAACCATGGAGACGGTCAAGACTGCTGGAGCAGAGTAAGGGAAGAGGGAGAGGAATAGATAAGGACAGATATTTCATGGGGAGCCAGATGGCATAAGGTCCTGTAGGCCACCATTTTGACTTTTATCCTGAGTGAGTTGAATGTTATACAAAGATTTTGAGGACAAGCTGAAGGGAGGCAATCTAAGGGAGAGACTAAGAGCTGTGTGGGGTTGAGAAACTTTCCAAAGGACCCACATTTACACCTGACACAGGAATTTTCACCAGATCCTAGACTTTCATTAGATGGAATGGTTGAGTGTCTTTGAGGAGGAGAGTAAGTGCATTCTGTGTGTGAAAAGAAGAATGCAACAATTATTTAGTGACCACTGCCAAAATCTTCTTGTGGTTCTTCCTGGACACACGTTAATCCACTTTCTCAGCTTCTGTTGCAGGTAAGTGTGACTATGGGACTGACCTATGGATGCGGAATGGGAATGGCAGTGTGTGCTGGGTCCAGGTGTGGCCCATAAACACTGCCTGTCTGTGCACATCGGTGTGCCTTTCCCTCTGCTGGCTCACTGGATGACTCACCAGGGTGAACTTGGAAGTCATGAAATCAAATACAGCTTGGTATTGGAACTGTGAATGATCCTTGCCCAAAGTATAAACCCAGCCCAGGAGAGGCATGGATCATATTTAAATGAACACGCTTCCCCCAATATCATATTCCCATCCCTTATGGTCATGCCTTCAATTTCAATGGGAATTCAGCCCCCCAGCTCCTGTGACACCAGCTGCTCCAGAATTTTTAAGGGGTGATTCTCCAGATATTGATGCATCTTACCTTTTAGGATTAACTATGGAAAACCTAGTTAGCAATATACATGTGTGTCTAAATCTTGGGTAGCTTGACCAAGGTGATAAATAAGAATATATTTCTGGTCTATCACCTTAAAAATACCACGTAGGTTGAGAAAACTCTTGGTGGGATAATTGCCCCATTTCAGCACCTTCAGTGGTTTGGAGACAGTCTTGGAGGCAACAAGTTATTTCAGATATTTTTAGGAAAGAACTCCTCCCATGTGGCTTTATTCATGCTTGTGGGACTGACTGCACGTGACCATCTCTTGAAAGTACATGTGACCCAAGTCTAATATGTGACCCAAGTTGAGCATGCAGCTTGAAGCTGACCTTGTCTCCTAGGTTTAAAGAAAGGCTGTTAAATCTCCTAAAATAGTCAATGCAACATTGATTCTGCTTGTTTCAAAACATTTAATGCCTATTTATGTTGCCTGAAGCTTATGAGTGCATGCTATTTTCTTGTATATATTAAAACTTGTGGGGCTGAGACTGTAGCTCAGTGGTAGAGCGCTTGCCTAGCATGCGTGAGGCACTGGGTTCGATTTTCAGCACCACATACAAACAATAAATGAATAAAATAAAGATCCATCAACAACTAAAAAAATATTAAAAACAAAAACAAAAACAAAAAACAAAAAAAAACTTGTGCCAACCAGTTGTGGGTCCTTTTCCTTGGTGAGGCTCTATAGTAGATATTTTGATCCTTTACTTACTAGACCCTCCACATGGTAACTGCCCATTTTCCTACCCCACGTAATTCAGGTGAAGCTGTCATTCAAGGGACTGAGTCCAGCCCACTATAGTGGTTACTTCTAGCGGTGTCTCTTCTAAGATCATGAATCTGGATTCTCTGCCACCCTCTTTTTCATAAAGCCAGTTGCTACACAAAACAAGGCTGAGAAACTGATGAGGGACAAATTGATTCCTAATGACAGCTGGTCAGCAATTGGATCCAGCCTTCCTTGAAACCAACAGTTCCATACTCTTAGATTTGGTTGCATGAGATAATTCACCTTGTAACATTTAATATGGGTTGGCTTTCCATCACTTATAAGTGGAAATTCTAATTAATGTCCCATGAATTATAGCATACCAAGAGAGTCAGTATATTTTTCTCACTGACTTTCCTCTTGAGGGTCTCATTGCCTGTATATCTTTTCTTTATGTATACACATTATTCTTCCATTGCAACCACATGAATGGATCTCTTATTTGTTTTACCTTTTGAATCCACTGCTTTGCCTATGTGTTGCAAGCTAGATGAAGATGAGCAATACCTCCCAGGCCACTCATTCCCTTGGACTTTTTCTAAGAGGTTTTTGTCTGCATTCATAACCTTGGAAGAACTCCCATTGGGAGTAGTTTTTCCATTAGGATTTTTATGTTCAACCCAACCATTGATGGCCACATTAAGAAAGCCTCTATTCATTTGAATCCAACCTCTATTCATTTCTTATTCATTGGAAAAGGTAATAGCGTCATTTCCTATTCATTTCAAAGGGTCTTTGTTCCATCAGCAAACACTGTTTCTGTTCTATAGGGCCCTTAGCTTTAGATTCATGATCCCAAAGTGGGCATGATCCTTTAGATCAAAGGTTGACAAACTAAAGCCCATGGGCCAAATCCAGTCAGCTGCCTAGTTTTGTAAGTAGTTTTATTGGAACATAGCTGTAACTTCATTTATGTATTGTCTGTGAGTTCATCTTTAGTTGCTACAGAGACTATGTGGCCATAAAGTCAAAAATGTTTTCTACTAAACCCTTTTCTAGATTAGAGCTTTATGATTGTGTTCTCATCCTGAGATCCAGAAATGAATAGTATTCATAAAGTATCCTGAGGGATCAAGGAATGAGCATCTTAATAATCCTCTGGGGTATGCCACCAAAGGAAAGGTCCACTCTAGATCACTTGGTGAAGGGCATGACACAGCACATACTAGGGATACCCCTGACTGATAGCTTCATCTTCTTGAGAGAGCTGAGGAATAATACATGATCTACATCTTGGTTCTGTAGGTCTGGCCTTTGGATTCCACATGGATTTCAACTTTGGCCAAGGCTGCTACTTTTCCTGCTCATGGAGGTAGTGACCTACTGGGTAACCTGACTTCCCGTGCAACTGTCACCACTGCATAATTCAACACAAGGCTTCAAGACTAGACTTAAAAGTACAAAAAGATGTTCCTAATGGTGGCGTCAATTTGAGCCATCTGTGGTTTGAAATTCATTACAGCACCCTGGTGTAAGAGCTACACTGTACCTCTGCATATGTAGTCAGCATCTGTAACAGTTATTACAGCTACTATCCCTCTCCCCTTGAACAATGCTGTAGTCAAGGGAGCTAGCACCCTCCTTCCAAACTGACTTCCCAGGACCCAGGATACTAACTGGTGTCCACAGCTTCACCTCTGAAGTATGTCCCCCAGTCATACCAGCTGTGAAATCCTAAACATCCATCACATTTCGAGGTCCCATCAATATATTCTTTCTTTCCCCCATTTTATTATGGCATAAATTAACTGCAGAAGCTAAAACAAAACGTGACTGTCCACTCTTTAGATTGCTATGGGGCAGAAAAGTGGGTCAAGAACCATTCAACCAATAGAAAGAATGAAACTGCAAGTTTATTTGAAAGTATAAAATTTTTTTAAAAATCCAAAAGAAAAAAAACAACAAACCAAGCCTAATCAAAAAAACAAAAAGCAATTGAACACAACCTTTCCAGTTTACATTAAATCTGAACATCACACATTATTTATTAACCACTTAGTTGCATTTTTTTTTAAAACATCAATTTTAAGGTAGAGAAAATACAGTCAGGCAATAAGCTAGAAATCACAGTGAAACTATCTTAATGCTAAAATAAAACACTGATCTCATTTGAGAAAAGAAAGCAGAGATCATTTTCTGGTTGGTGTAGATTTAGGCAATGCGTATGTAAAAACAAAATCCTGGTTGGAATGAGTTAAAAAATATTGCTGGCCACTTATTCGACATCTTGACTATAGTAATGAGGGGTCCAAACTCCCACAGCTTTGGTGTCTTATTTTATATATTTTAAAAATCCATTAAAAAAATCAAATCTACAATAAAAATGTCCCTGTGTTTGTTTTTAAAAATAGCATTAATAGGCTCCCCTTATCTCCTAAAACCATTTGTTTTTTCCTAAGATGCCTGGAAGAAAAAAGTGGGTGAGATTAACTCACCGTACAATTAATTAAAATTAGAATCCTTTCCTCTAAACATCTTCCAGAGCACCAGAAAGAAGCAGCAGCCCATCAAAGGGAAAAATAAAGCCACTCTGACTCACAGAAGATGGCATGTGTAGCCAGTCACACGCTGTCTGCCATCCAAGTTATTTTTATTGGATTATTCAGGAAATAACTCAAGTGCTATTTTCAAAATGCAAGACACAAGCAACTAGGTTCCTTTACATAAAAAAACAACAAAATAAAACAAACAAAACCCAGTGGCTAGTTTTCCTGTAATATACTTTGGATTTGGTTAAAACAAGAAAAGTCTACAGAAAGGGTTGCTGAAGGCCTCTTCATCCCTCCCACTTCCCGCAGGCTCTGTTTTAATTAGCATCAGATAGGTTACTGACAGTTTCTTCTGCTGTGGAAAGAAAGCTTGAATGGGTGATAGCTGCCCAGAGTGGCTCCACCTGGTTCCAGTTTTGTCCCTCCTTGGTATAGTTTCTTGCCCAACAATGCCTAAGTTTTTACCCATGTCTCTCTCACAGGGCGGACCCTGTGGCTGGCTAGGCATAGAAAAAAAGGAAAACTAGCACAAACAGACTAGAACTGAAGGACACATCTCTCTGCATCCTTCAAAAACTCCATAAATAATAACCTCCAAGTGCGACAAGGCACAAATGCTTGGCACACTGGTTGGCCTGGGGTGACTTATCATTTTGCATTTTTCTTTGGACCTTACTAGAGAAAAAAACAAGACAAAAAAAAGAGACAGCTTTCCTATACACATATAAATAGTCCCTTAACTGGAAGGGAAAAAACAAACACACTGTTTCAAATGCATTTCTAAGAGATTTTTAAAAATCCAAATGGAAAATCTTGACTCCAAACTGTCTATTGCCCATGTGTCTCAGAGGAGAAATTCTACCAGGATGTAAGGGGGGACCCAACCCTGACTGTAAACCTAACTTGGGGTGCTGGTCCTAGACATTGGGTAGAGGGGTGTGCGCTGCACAGGTTGCTGGCAGCTCTCAGGGGAGGTACTAAATATGGCTCTTGTGTCCTCAGGTCCAAAGGCACAGGCAGAATAAGACTCCGGGATGTGGAGGGAACTTAGGAGCCTAGGCTTGAAGCTGTATGGATGAGCAAGGCAGGCTGGGTGTGGTCTATTGGGGAAAAGGGCCTGATCAGATTGTTGGCTAACTCCAGTTGGGTCCTCATCCTTTGGCTACAGCAGGTCAGCTGGAAGGGTAACCTGCAGAAGCCAGGGAGGGGACTGTGGGGCCGCAGCAGACCTAGGTTCTGGAAGCATGTTAGGAGAGGAGAATTTGATCTAACCCATGACAGGTACTTCTCTGGCGATGTGGGCTGAGGTTGATGAACAGGGCTGCCAGAAACAAGCTCCCCAAACAAGGATTCTTGGGCAAATTTCTTTAAGCCAGAACCTACCCAGGATGGATGGCTTCTGGGTCCTTCACAAAACCAAAAAGACACTGCTGAGAGACGAAGGGTGTCCTCATGTCAAAGTTTTCTTTGGCCACTGCCTCTGCTGAACTGAGAAGCAATGCTTAGGATGATGCCAGGCAGGGTTTGATGTGCACCTAGACACATTTAAGGGTGACCGTCTGGTGATGGTCTGCTGGTAAGACCACCCAACTCAGATGCCCATGTGGAGCTATGAAGGTGCAGCCCACCAGAGAATCTGGTCCAGTGTCTTCTGCCCTTCTGGACATGCAACACGGCACAGAAACACTGCTTTCTCAAAGACCACTTAAATACCATTGCATCCTGCTGCCTGTGAATTTATGTCTGCTACTCAGAGGGATTCCAACATTAACAGAATGACTGGAGCACAAAGCCATGACTGTGGACTGCAGAGGAACAAAAAGATGGCAATGCTGCATGTCAACTGAGAGGCCAGAAAACTGCCAGGTCTCCCTCCAAAGGACATCCCTGCAATGTGGGTAAGGAGAGGAACTGAGAGGCAGCTGACACTCCAAACTTCAACTTGAGACACCCTTAAAGGAGCTTCAACAGCTTCTATGAGCACAAGTTGCTAGAATGTAACAAGTTGGAGCAGATGAGCCCATGTGGACTTTGGAACCTCTGGATTTATACTTGTTCAGTGCCCTCAATGGGCACAGAGTCCCTGGGCTGAGCAGTGCCCTCCGCAGGGCCAGGTTGCCCTGGGCTGTGGCTGGCGGTGTCTTCCACGCTTAGGAGGCTGCTGGCTGCTTGGGAACTGGCACTGTCAGCGCTCCCTGACCGTGAGCGGTAAGGAGGCAAGTCAGCTTGGTTCAGGGACTCGGTGTCGGAAGAGTAGGGTGGTGGAGGAAGGTCGTACCATGCAGGTCTGCAATAGAGAGAGCAGATTGGGGTGGCAGGGATGGTGGAGGGAGTGGAGAGAGGAGAATAGACTCGTGCTGAGACAGAGCAGGCGGCAAGGATCCTGTGCTAATGTCAGTCCATTTCTGAGCTGATGCGTCCAGTGAGGAATGACCTTCCCTAAAACTACAAGGGCAACTCAAGGACCAGGAAAACCAGCGGTGTGAAACCAGAGAAAGAAAACAGGTCAGTGTGCTTTGGCTGGTTCATGTCCTCTGTGTGGACCCAGAAGGAGGGGGCTCAGCTTAACCTGGGTGGTCTGGCAGAGCTGCTCTGCTCCTAGCTAAGGGCCCCATGGCCAAGGGGCTGGGCTGGCATCTCAGCCGAGCCTTTGGTGGGCCTCAGAATTTGGGGTTCTCACTAGAGCCAATTCTTGCTGTGGACTTGGGTAAGTGAGAGGACACTCTCTCAATGCTTCTACCTCCTTACCTGTATTTGCTTGAAATGATATCATTTAACAGAAAAGACACTGTTTTCTTAGCTCCTGTTACTGAAGGCTTGCTCAAGTTGAGCACTGCGCTGTGCATTTCCTGTCCCCACTTCGATGCCCACAAAGAAGATGGGCATTACTTCTGTGCCCATTGTACTGGTGAGGAAATTGAGGCACAGGGACAGGAAATGGCTTGCTTGTGACCATGAACAGCACTGCTGGGATGGGAACCCAGGCACCTTGCCTTCAGGATCAACAACATGATTCTGTGGAGTGTCATTGGGGAATGTTGGGTCTCTGCTACTGCCTGTAGCCACCCAACCCAGTCCCTGGGAAAGACTTGGGAACCCTGATGCACACATAGGGCCCTCCCCTGGGGTCCAGCACGCACCTTTGGTCCAGCAGGGCCTCTGAGTAGGAGGGCGGGGAGCCCACTTCCGAGGCGTTCTGCTCGGCCTGGCTGGCCACATACTGGATGCCATTGTTGACGTTGTAGGTGACGTTGCAGTGGTGGGGGTGGTCCAGGACCACCAGGCGAGACAGCAGCACAGGGTGCTGCAGCCGGTGCACGGGCAGTGTCATGAGGTTATTCCTCTTTCGCTGGTGATGCAACACCAGAGCCAGCAGGGCCACCACCAGCACGAAGATGACGGAACTGCCAATGATGGCGTAGGTGATGCTGGGGTAGTATACGAGCTGGTTCTCTGAGGTCACAAACACCTGTCCGCTGCCTGGCTCTGGAAGACACAGAGAAAGGGCTGTAAGTTGGCCCACCTTTGCCTTTTGAGGTCAGCCCTAGGACTCACATGCAAATGGGGCACCATTCACAGGGGACGAAAGGGAACCCCAAGTCCACAATAGCTGAGCGGGTAAACAGAATGAAATAAATCCCCGAAATGAGTTGCTATCCAGCCAAAGCCATGGCCAATACTGGCAAGCTGCAGTGGTGGGGGTGGGGGCTTCAAAAACATTGTGCCATAAAAGCAGCCATACCCAAAAGATCACATGTAATTCTGTTTATATGAAATGTCCAGGTCAAACTTACAGAGACAGACTGTAGAGTGGATGCCTGGGGCTGGGGAGGCAATGAGGATGATCTGAACGTGGTCATGAGGGACCTCGCAAGGGTGATGGGCACGTTTAAAACTGGAGTACGACGATGGCCATACAGAATGGAAAGATGACTAGAGATCGCTGAATCGTACACTTCGCTTGGGAGAATTTTATGTTACTCTAAATGAGGCCTCAGTAAAGTTGTTTATAAAGTCAGCCCCAGGAAATGTAATGAGCATCCAGGGAACAGGAGGGAGAGTTCTCGGGGGTAGGAATCAGTTTTTCACTGGAAATTGCTAACACAACCATATGAGGAACACAAGGTGTGTCTGGGCTCCTTTTGTCTGAAGAGTGTTAGTTTTATGCCAGGTTCCAGGTCGAGCTTTCTAGACTGAGTGTCCCCAGGACTGCAAAATGGGGACAGGCACACTCTGGGCTTCTGGAGTATGGACAATGCCAACAATGATTAAGCTCCTAAAACAAGGGCTGACACCTCTTGACACTTCAAATGTTCAGCTAAGTGGCTTCCCAGCCAGTGGGTCACACTTGGCAACCAAGGGAAGATCCAGGTGGGTACAGGATACCAGAGCAGCCCTCCCAGATGCTGGGGACTCCTGTCTGTGCAGAAGTCCACAGACACTCCCAGCTGGAGCAATAATCCAAAGGCAGCTCCAGTGAGCAAAGGGGGAGACCACAGCACTGTGACACAGTGGGGAGGTTGTCATGGGTCTCCACTGGCCAAAATATACACCTAAAGTAGCAGCAAGGGTAAGGGCTTTTATTCCAAACCTCAACACAAGCTGCATGTCTATTTTATTTATTACTGCATCTCTAGGGTGTAGGACAAAGCCTGGTACACAATAGGCACTCAATTAATGCATACAACTCAAGGGAAAAATCTGTTTATTCACACACCCTGGTAAATTAGGTGCTATTATTATTTCCATTTTTGAGATGAGCAAATTGGCTCAGAGAGGTGAATTAACTACTTAGGTGATCCAAGGTCACCTAAGTAGTCTCATGAACCAGGGCTAGAACCCAGATATGTCTCCTTCAAAAAACTGCATGCTCTGAAACATACTCTCTTCTTCCCATTCTTGATGTAAAGATTTCCTGTTTCCCCAAATAATTCTTTTATTTTATTTTTTGGTACCGAGGAATGAATTGACCACTGGAATGAGGAACTGACCAGTGAGCCACATCCTCAGCCCTATTTTGTATTTTATTTAGAGGCAGGGTCTCACTGAGTTGCTTAGTGTCTCACCGGTGCTGAGTCTGGCTTTGAACTCGTGATCCTCCTGCCTCAGCTTCCCGTGCCACTGGGATTATAGGCATGCGCACCACACCCAGCCCAAATAATTCTTATCTGAGACAAATTAAGACCTTCCCCC